>JAODAL010031583.1:0-48223 GCA_025379985.1 Phyllomedusa bahiana
ATTGAGTGCAGAGAGAATCAGTACTGAGAGTCCACAGTAGATGGCGTCATAAGCCAAGTTTTGGCATGGAAAGTTGGAATTACAATAGAACTGGTCAAGATATGGAATGTAAATTCTGGATGATATAAAGAACAGATAACTAGCATCCCACAGATTATATACAATTCAGAGAGTACACAGACGGATTTATTGGAGATGAATGATGATTCCCCTGTGGGGAGTATTGCTCAGGTGCTGCTCTTATCCTCCCTCCTGAGTATCATCTAGGGCTCGGTGCAGGGGTATAGCAGATCTCTCTCTCCTGTGCTGCAACAAGATGGCGCCGAGGGGTAGTTTCTTTTCACAACATGTGACTTTCTGATCACTTTTTATTCCAATTTTTTGGGAACGCAAAATAAGCAAAAAATACAGTTTTGATGTTGGAATTTTTTTTTGTTCTTCTTCAGTCTTCCTCAAATGGGATAAAGGATGTTATATTTTAATGGATCAGACTTGAACAGACGGACACGGTGACACTAATTAAGGGTTACTTTGTTTTTATTTGTAAAATGGCAAATGGAGGGCGTTTTGAACTTTTAATATTTTAATTTTTTTATTCTAATTTTTATTTCTTCACATAGTCCCTCTAGGGACTGCTGGTCACATGAAGCACAATGTCTAAATTCCCAGCTTTCCTACCCTAGAAGGAGCCAACAAAATGCTGTTTTTAAAAAAAGATAATGGTGCAGTTTCCAGAGTTGCATTTGGGGATTGTATACACTAAGGCTAGGTTCACATTTGCATCAGTCGTTCAGTGTGGAGCCTCCATAACATATTTCGTAAAAATGACAGTGCCTGAAACCTGACGGATCTCATTGTATTGAAAGTGGTCCATCTGATGCTCTTGGTGTCCGTCATGTTACATATTCAGCACCGCCTCTATGATAGAGGCTCCGATCAGATGTGTTTGTGAATTTAGCCTAAGCCTGACATTCGGCTGAAAAGCACAAAGGAAAAGATGCAACATGAGTTTCTCTTATCCTGTTATTGGAAGGGATCTCAGAAGGATTTCAATCACTCAGTTACAATTTACTAAAAAGTGCAAAACAAACTGCTTTCCTAAGTATTACAGTAGTAACAGTATTATGTAGAACAACTGTGACTGAAGACTCTAAGCACGCCCAGCCTGTCTTCAGTGACCACGTGCAGGAATGTTTTCCTGTTTTCAGTCATCTATGAATACAAAGGCACATAGCACAGGCTGAGCTGTGATCACTGAGGAGCAGGATGGCTCTGAAGATTTCAGCAACGCTTCTCCTGGCTACTGGAGTCACTCTCCTAATTTACCTCATTAAATGGTGGGGTAGGATTAAACAGAAGAACCTACCCCCAGGACCTACACCTCTCCCCGGCCTGGGGAATATCCTTCAGATCAGCACACAGAACTACCACAGTCTCTAGTTAAGGTATGTGCACTTATTGCGATCTTATCCTTATTCGAACACTGGTTATATAGCATACCTACCATAAACCTGTTGTCAGAATAGATACCAAGTGTGGGGGATCCAGTAATAAACAAGGAAAGTCTAAGTGAATTCATATGGGTTTAAATACTAGGAGAGCTGCTAGTGTTGCCCATAGTGATAACTATGGAAGGAGGTCTGGAAAATTAAATGTGGCCCCATTCCACATTTTCTAAAAAGTCTCATAGTTACCACATCATGCATCCTCACTTCCTGCATTATTCCTGTGCTGCCACATCACTACATTATACTGTGTAGTTTTGTGTGCATTATTCTTGCACTATTATGTTATAATGAGCATTAACCCTGGGTCATCACTCAAGCATGACTGTGTGCAGTGGCGTAGCTACAGGGCTCCCATTAGTCGCACTTGCAACTAGGCCCCTGAGCCTTTGGATACTCTTGCGACCCCTGTAGCTACGTCACTACACACAATCATGCTTGAGTGATGTTCGAGGGCTAACGCACACTATAGCATAATAGTCCAAGTATAAAGGCCGGGGCCGGACGCGGGGGTGCAGCCGTAAAGGTAGGCCCCACATGACCCGGCGCGCCTGCAGTGGCGCGAGGTCAGGGGGCGGAGCTTAGCGCGCGGCAGGTGGGCGGGGCCGGCATGTAAGGCCGCGTCCCGCGCCACGCGCCGACAGTTAAGGGGGAGGAGCAAAGCGCGGCAGGTGGGAGGGGCCGGCATATAAGGCCGAGTCCTGCGCCGCGCGCAGGCAGGCAGTTGGATATTTTTAAACCTGTGCCACCAACGGATTACTGTGAGAGGAAAATGGCTAATGTGGAGGCTGGTGGAGGAGCTGCTGGCACAGCTCAGACAGGCAGCGGGGGAACGAGGCCCAGCCTGGCTTCAGAACCAGGTACAGGGCGCACTGGGGGAGGGAGTTTTGGCGTCCGTGGCTGCTGCTGCGGGCGCCTCTGCCTCTCCGGGTGTGGGCTCTGGGCCAGGGGCTCCATCTAGGCGCCGGACTCGCCCTCCGGAGCGCCTTAGCCCTGAGGTAACCCCACGGGTCCGCGCACGCCGGCCTGGGAGGAATCCAATTAAGCAGGCGGACCCAGCGGAGTGCAGCAGGCGATGCCCCGTCTCTGGGGTGGCGTCAGCTGAGGCTCCTGTCATCGGTACAGTGGACTCAGCGGCGGGGCCCTCTGGCGAAGATCCGGTCGGGGGGCCCGCCAGGGATCGCCGGCGGAAGAGGATCTGGGAAGCTTCGCTCGTTGGTGCATTCGCTCCCCCCCGGGCCCGAAAAAGGTGTTGGGCCGGTTCGGGAGTAAATGGATCCAGGAACGATTTGGGGGGCCACTTGGGGGCCCTCCCCCAAGGGTTTGGGTGAGCGGCTTGGGTCGGAGGGCATCTTTCCGGAGTCGGGGCCCCTTTGAGGTTGGCATCGAGTAGGAGCCCAGAAACGACCGGACCAGGCGGCCCATTTCAGGGAGGGCAGCGCGGCTGGGCGGAACAAGCTCCCATGCACCCTGGTGAGTCATCTTCTATGTGTTTTTAGTACCGTCGGGGTGTTTTCCACGGGTTCGGTGAGGGGGGATCCGACGGGGGGGGGGGGGGAATTGGGGATTCCGACGTGGGGGAATTGGCGGCATTTGAGGTTTTAAATTGGTTTTCAGGGGTCAGGGGACCAGAGGCCCGTCTCCGGAAATTGGCATGGGTTCGGCGGTGCCCTTTTTGGGAGGTCCGACCCTCTTCGAGGGGGGCAAGTGAGTTGGGGGGGGTTACAAGGAAAGGGGGGTGACTTTTTCGGTGCAAACAGAACAAAAACCCTGGATAGGGTTCGTTTAATTTAAAAGCGAAACGAGGGGTCTACGTATGTTTGGGGGGCCCGTTGGGTTTCACACAAAAGAAGGGGGTTAAGGAAAAGTTGGCAAACGGTACGTCGAGATCTTTTCCCCCCCCTTTTGAAAAATTTAATCTAGAAAAGAAAAAGGGAAAAGAAAAAAAAGGAGGAGGAGGGGGGAAAAAGGGGAGGTGGCGTTGATTCCGCAACCTTTGAAATTTTGGCTCCAGGCGTTCCCTTTTTTGGCAGCGTTTTTTGGAAAAAAACCCCCCGAGAAATGTTCGGCATTGTTTTGCTATATGGACTCCGGGGGGAAGCACAGAAGTTTATGGGCCAGATTGGCTTCGCTACGACGAAAAATTTCGCAGCGAAAAGGGGAGCGACCTTCAATCCGGAAAGGGATCAAAAGGAATCATTTTGTGGTTGCGAGTTAGGGCCCCAAAGGGGGTTATGGTAGCCCTTTCGGGGTGGACCTTTCCCGGGGCACGGGGGGTCCCGGGTCTTTGGGGGCAGTTCCCGGGGGGGTTTTAAAGGGCCGATCTGCTGGCAATTTAATGAAACCAGTGTTTTTTTGGGGACAGGATGCGTTTTAACTGTCGCTCCGTGTGCAGCGCAACTCCCATGGGCGTCGGGGGTGTAGCGAAGGGAAAGTGGGAAGAAGCTAGGGGCTTCTCAGGGAGCGACTCCGGTGAACACCTCCATGGCCCCCGTACCTAAATGGGTTACCCGGATGGGTGGGCGCGGCGTTTTGAGGGGGGTTTTTAGCAAGGTTTTCGATCCCGCGCGCTCGTAGTTCCTTTCTCAAAAGAAATTTAAGGTCGGCGGGGTTACCGCGGGGGGGGTTACAGTTAAGTTGGCTAGGAGGGTTGCATTAGGCAGTATGGCGGGCCCCCTTTTGGACCCTTGCAATTCCTGACCTGCTGGTCTCCCCCTTTGGGGGGGTGGTCCAAAGAAGGGAAACCCAATAAATTTGGGTTTGATTCATCATTAATTTTAGGGGCTATCAGTCAACAGGGATGACCCAAACTCTGTTGGGGGTGGTCTATCCTTTTTGACGCAGCGCTCCCGGGGGTTTGGGAAGTATGGCCGCGGGCCCAGGCCAAGACCATATTAATCCGCCTTTCGCTGTTCCCGGGTGCATCCGGATGTTTGCGTTTATTGGGTTTGCTTTTGGGAAGGGGGTTTCTACAAAATCGGTTTTTCCCGATGGGGTGTTCAATATCATGCTTCTATTTGAAGCATTCAGTTCTTTCGGAGTGGGTGGTGGGGACGTTCGGGGGCCCCTCGATCATCCATACTGGATGTTTTTTTTATGAAATTGGCCCAGGGGACTCAGAGGATGCGGGCGCGTTGGCCCATGCAATGGGGGGGGGGCATTTTGGGGTGCCTTGGCCCCCTAAAAAATCGAGGGCCCTACCTACGGCTTTTAAATTTCTTGGGCATTAGGATTGTTTCCCTTTGCTCTGGAATGAGCTTCCCAGAGGACAAGCTGGAAAAATTTGAGGGGGAGATGGAAAAAAATGGAAACAAGAAGGTGATTTTTAGGGACTTACAGCCCCTTTTGGGGGAAACGAATTTTGCCTCCCGCATTATGCCTATGGGAAGGGTATTTTCTCGGCGGTTGGCGGGGGCTACGGCGGGTTTAAGGCCCCCTCACCATTTTACCCGGGTGTCCGGGGGGGAGAAACAGGATCGGGGGTGGGGTTTATTCCTTTTTTTGGGAAGGGTTTAACGGGCGGTCCATTTTTTTTGGATGGGGCATCTCCAACGCGGATTTGGAGTTTTTACGAGCGGCTGGGGTTGGGGTTTTGGGGAGCTTACTCCCAGGGGGTTTGGTTGCGGGGCTTTGGGCCCGGGTCTTGGGTGCAGGGGGGGTGGGGGGAAATTTGACTTTTTTGGAATGTTCCCGATAGAATGGCAGGGAAAGGGGGGGGAGCAGTTCAGGGATAAAAAATTTTATTTTAATTGCGATAACATGAGTGTGGTGCAGGCGATTAATTCTTTACGGGCCTCTTCCCCCCATCCTTTTTTTACCGGCGGTATATTGAGGTTTTGGAAATTTGAACATTGGGGTGGTGGGGGGCCCGTTCCAGGGGTAAAGAATGACATGGCCGAGTTTTTATCTCTTTTCCAGTTGGAGCGTTTGGGGAAACGGGCCCCGGAGGCGGCAAAAGGGGGGAATGGAGTCCCCGGGGAATGGGACCTTTGGGTTTTGTTTTAAAAAAAGGCTGGCCCGGCGTCATACAAAAGGAACCGGGGATGTTATGCCGCTCGTGGCATTTTGGGGAAATTTTGGTTGGGGGTAGGGGGCCCCCTTTTTCTACAAAAAAGGACATGGGGCGGCGCTTTTTAGCTGCAGGGGCATGCACCCCAATAAAAGGGGGTCGGTCTCCAGGGTGTGCGTTTTATATGGTTTTGGCTTTTTGGTTTTAAAGGGTTCGGGCTTGATAGTGTACTAAACATTTGGGGTGAAACAGGTTTAAAAGGTTATAGACGGGGATCTTCACATTTGATAGGCGTGGGCCGTTGTGTTTCAGCTTTTGGGAAAAAAATTTGGGCAGAATTTTTGATTCTGTCGTGGGGTTTTTGAGGTTTTTTGTTCCCCTTGCATTTTCTCTGGCCTTTTTCGGGGCTCTCAGGGAGGGGGAACCGTTTTCCGAAAAAAAGGTGGCTGGGGGTTTGTCCCTAAGGTGTTACTGCATACGGGAGTTTTCAAGTTTGTATCCGTAGGTCAAAGACACAGGGGGGCCCCGAGGGAAACGGGCCCCTGGGAGCAGTGGGTGGAGCCCTATGGCCCGGGTTGATTGTTTTAAACTTTTATTAGGCAGCGTGGGGGAAGCCCGGCCCTTTGGGTTCAGCGGATGGGAGTTTCCTATCCCGGTTCCTTTTCACAGCGTGTTTCGACGCTGCTTAGGAGTTTTGGGGTTGGATCCGACGAAATTTTTGCGCCGCCTCCTTCAGGTTTGGTGCTGCCACAAAGCGGAAAATTTGGGTTGGACGCGGCGGTGGTGGACAGATAGGCCGAGGGGAAACCGTCATATGGGGTTTATATATCCACCTCCCCTGGTGCAGTTGTAAAAAAGGATTTTGCTTGAAAAAAAAAGAAAGTAATAGGGGGGGCAGTTTTTTAGCTTCCGCTTACCGAATGTGTTGCTGCTCTTTTTAATTTTCATTACAGGGGTTTCCGGGTTTGGATCTACTGGACATTCATTCGTACATTGGGGGGGCCCAGAGAGCGGCACTGCGGATGATGATCAGCTTCGTACCCGGAAAGAGGTCCAAATTACGGGGTTGGCAACGTGGGAGGGTTTTGGAGTCAATCCTTTGGACTTTCAATGTTTTTGGGGCCTGGGATCGGCCCCCCGATTTTGGGTCTTAAAATTGGGGGAAACGACCGGGGGATGCGCCCTTTACGGGGTGACAGGTAAGCGACAGTTTTGTTACAGTTGTTCTATTACCCTAGGAGACGACGGTTTGGCCGAAAAGGGCCCTGGGCGGGAAAGGAGGCATGGGAACTCCCCGGGGCATTAACCGGGCAGAATAAAGGGGGGGAAAATGGGGGGTTGGCTTCTTCGTTTTGGGAAGGGGGGGTTTGTGGTAAACATAGGGAGCTGGAGCCGGGGGAGGTGATTTTTGGCGTCGGAGGGTGTTTCCCCTTTAACGCCATCGGCCTGGATTTGTGGCTATTAACATTGGGGATGGGATTGAGAGATTTGGGTCTGGTGGGGGCGTCGCGTTTGTAAGGGGGTCACGCGCACTACAATGGGGGTTTTGGGGTCCTTGGAGGGGGGGAAAATTTAGTGGGGGATCAGGTCCGTTTGGCTCCCAGGGGTTGGTGACCAGGCGGCGAAGGTTGGGGCCCACAGGGCAGACCTTGGGAGCGAAAAATGGTTGCCGCCAGAGGTGGTTTTTTTGGTGCCCTGAAGCCGGGGGGGTTTAGGGCGGGGGCAATGGTGAGAGAGAAGGGGGGGGTTTTTCCCCAGACCAGGTTTGGGTTTGGGGAAAAATCATAGCCCAAGGCCCTTACCCCAAAAATTTTAGTTGGGTAGTGTCAGATAGGTTTTTGGTGGAAGGGGATAAGGAAAAAGGGTATTTGAGGGTTCTTAAATCCCCAGTTTGTAAATTTTCTTTATTTGTTTTTTTTAAAAAAATGGTGTGTGGCCAATTTATCCAACCCCATGCTCAGGTCTTCTTTGGGGGGGGGAATCAAGGGGGGAGGGGGGTATTTTGGGTCTAGATAGGAAAGATAGGCGTCCCTAGGGCCCTTTAAACAAAAACAGTATAATATAAAATTATAGAGATGGCAAATTGATTCAAAAAAGGGAATTCGTTTAAAATTTTCGGGAAAACTTGGTTGGGAACGAAAGTAAAATTTTTGGGGGTACTTGGGGTGAAAAAAATGTCTTTTGATTGATAAAATGCTGCGAGCACATGCCTACATGGGGCAAAGCCTCTGGAGGAAGAATGGCATGCCTGATGACATGTGAAAGGGATGAAGCCAATCAGAAGACCGGGCGGTCTGTGACGTCCCCACTCTATAAAAATCCGGGCGCGACCCCGGGGACCACACTCCTCTCACGTGCCATGGGGGAAGGTGCTCCCGCGGCTGATTGTATAGCCTTACTGAAGAATTGATTTTTTTACATTTCTGGGGGGTGTCTCAGTTGTCTCAGAACTTTCTCTTAATGTTCTATTCTAATTTTTTGGGGGTTTTGGATCTGAAATCCAGTGTGGTCCATGCCGCATATACTTAAATATCCAAGGGGGATCTAAGCATTTCCCTGTTGTTTTTTTTAAAGAAAAAGCGTTTTTACAATACAAATCCCACTTCTTTTTTTTGGCTGTGAATTCATTGCGCAATTTTCACCGGGGTTTAATTTAACATTTTTTGTGGGTGTGACCCCAAAAAACCCCCTTTTTCAACGCCAAAAATATAATTTTTTCCTTACCTAATTCACAAACAAAGGGTTAATTTCAACTGATCTCTTTTGTTGGCGTAGAAAACACCAATTGAACACCTACAAAGCAATTTTTTTGGGGCTCAATTTTTTGGGGCAATTTTCATCCAGGGGTTTAATTTAAACGTTGTTTTGCTGTTGCGCAAAAATAAACCGCTTTTTTCAACACCAAAATATATAAATTTTTCCTGTAGCCTAATTCACAAACCCAAAATTTTTAAATTTCAAATGTATCTCTTTTTGTGTGGCTAAAACACCATTGTAACACCTCAAAGTACTATTTTTGTGCGGGTCAATTCTTTGGGGCAATTTTTACATCCCGGGTTTATTTAAGGGTTTTTTTGCGGTGTGCTGAAAAAAAAACCTTTTTTTTCCCCAAAATATTAAATTTTTCCCGTAGCCAATTACAAGCAAAGGTTAATTCAACTTTTTCTCTTTTTTTGTGGGGAGAAAACACGAATTGTAACACCCTACAAAGCTACTATTTTGTGCGGCTCAATTCTTGGCGCAATTTACATCCAGGGTTAATTAAGCGTTTTTTGCGGTGTGCTGACAAAAATAAACCGTCTTTTTTTAACGCCAAAATATAAATTTTTCCTGTAGCCTAATTTTACAAACAAAGGTTAATTTCAAATGTATCCTTGTTGTTGGGAGAAAAAAACCCAATTGAACATGCTACAAAAGTACTATTTTTTGCGGCTCAAATTTTTTTGGCGCAAATTTTCTTCCCGGGGGGTTAAATTAAACGTTGTTTTGTGGGTGCTGACAAAAAATAAACCGTCTTTTTCAAAACCAAAATAATAAAAAATTTTTTTGTCCTAATTCATGTCCGAAGATTAATTAAGCCCGTTTGTGCTTTTACATTTAGTAAAACACACAGGTTTTTAAACGCACTACAATAAAATTTTTCCGGCCATTTTTGTGGGCGCAATTTAAAAATCCAAGTGTTACCAAGCTTGTTACTGGGTTTATTTTGGGGTCAAAAAAAACGTGTATAATTTTTCTTAAGAAATCACATCAAACATGTCTTACATTTTTTGAACAAAAAAGTAGTCAGACAGAGGGTGGCAGTCTTATGCGAGTGCAGTGGCACAAACATTCCCGGGCAGGCCCAGGGCCCAGCACAGCAAGGGACGCGCAGAGGGGTCACTCGGGGAGGCCCAAAATGCCGGTCACTAGCGCCGGTGTTGTTCACAACCAAGGGTTCTTTTATTGGGTTACTAGGTCATCCTCTTCTCCCCCAAAGCATCGAAAACCCCACCAAGAGCGGTGGAACCCCAACCAACCCTTAGTTTTGGGATCCCGGGAGCGGGTCCGGCCCTATCTGTCCTCAGCCCCCTCTGTCCCATCCGGTTCCCCCAAAACCAGAGATCTACATGTGGTCTGGGGTAGCGCCACTATATAGCGAGGTTTTAAAATTTTAGGAGGGGATTCCAGCTCTTTCAGGAAGAAATGGGGGGCCAATATCGCCTGCTTCTTGCATGGGGCAAAGTTTGAGTGGAGAGTGGCATGGGGGGGTCATTTGTGGAGGTCAGCCCCGGGATCCCAAAACCCGGGGATGAGGACAGCGTGACGATTAAAAACACATAGATGAGATGTAGGACCCCACTTGGGCCGGGTGAGGGAAGGGGGTTCACATGTCAGGGGAAAAGGGCGTCAGCTTTCGCGTCCCGGCAGCACGCAACCACAATGGGTTTTGGCCCTGAGTCACGATAGCTCAGTGTGAGGTCGGGAGCCCAAGCGGCCCGGGTTTGGGTAAAAAATCAGCTTCGCAGGTCCCAAAAAAGTACGGACAGGGGGTCAGCGAGGCAGCCACGGCATAGTACTCAGTGCGGGGGCGTTGGGGGTAAATCCGATACTCGGCGGTGTGGCAGTTTTTTTGCTAAACAACCCGGAGGAGCCGAATAGGGTATATTAAATTGTGGGCGAAATGAAGCTGGGCCCGGGAGCTAACGTTGGCACCTGGCCCCGTGTCAACACATGCAGCGTCACCATCCCGGGGGCCTGGGAGAAAATGGCTCAATGTGGGGGTCCTCCTGCCCCGAAAAAAGCAGCCCGCGCCCATAGCTTTCATGCATTGCAGCCATTTAAAGGTCCACCCCCTTGCAAGGGAGCTGTTTCTCTTGACATCATCTCCGGTCCAGAATTTCCCGCTCCTCGTACTCAGGGGGGCCCCGCAGTCTTCAGCGAGGGAATTGCCCAAAAAGAAAACAGTTGGGTTTCCAACCCCCAAGGTGCAGCCTGACCGTGCTCCGTCCAAGTTGTTGGTATTGTAGTCCCTCCCTTTCCCAAAAGGGGACCAGCCCATTCAAGAACTAATGGCTTGTCCGACCGAGATGGAGAGTTCCAAGCCGTAATTTATTTTTCCAAAAAGGCAGTACCCGCCTTCATAAATATGTAGAACAGAAGGTGGGTCAGTCCTTGACTTTCGGTTTTTTCCATGGTGCAAAAGGCAGCGGGGTCTGGGGGCTGAAAATACGGTCAGGGCCAGAAATGTCCTTTACGGCCCCCTGGGGTGAAGTGCTTCCCTGCCCAGGCAAACCAACAACTTGGACAAAGGCGCCGCTTTTCCTCCCCGATTTAAACGCTTCACCTGCCCAATGTCCGCCCCTCCCCCCTCCCCCACCAGCCCCCACAAGTACTGCTCCCTCATACCACATGTGAGGCACAGCGGGTCACGCAGTTCTACACCTGGCTTTTCCCCGCAAAAAGAGTCACACAGGGGAGGGAATGCTCCGGTCATGCAGCAAAAACGTTTGTTGCTTTCTCCGCGCCCAAATGCAAATCGGAATCATGGGGACGGACCAAAAGGGAGAAAAAAGGGGTCCCCGGCACCGAGGAGGGAGGTCCATGGGCCCCCGCATGGTGCACGTGTTCAATTGGGTTTGAAAAAGGTTCCTGAAGTTTCCACCCATCTTCAGAACTCTGAAAATGGCCAGGAAAATGTGATGCACTTTATCCATTTCGACAAAGCAAGGAAAAAACCCCCTCGAGTTGCAGCGGCAGAACGGGCCCCCCCCCAACACACTTTGATATGCGATTTTCCACCCCTGGAAATTTTTAA
This sequence comes from Phyllomedusa bahiana, assembly GCA_025379985.1. Taxonomy (NCBI): domain Eukaryota; kingdom Metazoa; phylum Chordata; class Amphibia; order Anura; family Hylidae; genus Phyllomedusa; species Phyllomedusa bahiana. The sequence goes on from JAODAL010031583.1 coordinate 11,312, forward strand.
TGCACTGTTGGACCCGACTGTATAACAGGAAAGGCCTTAACGATTTTTGAGATCCAGGAGAAAAAGTACTCCCCCTGTAACTTTTATGTCACCCTGGCAGCTCATGCGTGAACCCCCGCGTTTGTTTTAGGCCATTGAGGAGGCGCGTTATTTGTCATCCCAGGACTATGGGATGAATAACGTATTCCAGCTTCTGTCCCGGAACAATGCGAAAAAATCCGGGCTGGGCAGGGGACTGGGGACGTGGCACTATATCTCGTGGCCACAATGATTTCCGGGGGGGACTGAATGGAGGAGGAGGGGAGGACATTGGGGGCAGAAGCATTTTTTTGGGCAAATTGTGGTTTTTTTACCCAGGGGACCCGAGAGGGGGAGCAGGAGCAGCTGAGGAGGTGGGTGGAATAGGAAGACGAGGGAGATACCCCCAAACCCGTGGCATTTTACAGTGGAAAGGAGGGAGGGACCCCTCGGATCCTGTGCAGATGGCCTGCAATGTTTTTTCCGGCAGTGACAGCCGAAAGTCACATCCGGAGAGGGAGACTTCTGGCCTCCCCCCTATTTGGGCCTCGCTACCGTCCAAAATGGGGGCCTTTTTTTTTCCCCGGTTTTTGGGGAAGCAAACCAAAAAAACTATAGGGAAATCCTCCGAATCAGTTGGCCGCTGCCTATGTGCGGGACGTCCCCCCCTCTACGGTCTGACCGGGGGGTTCCTCAGCGTCACGTACTACCCGGGGGGCCCGCTGTGGGAAGGTGGGGGGGGTAGAGAGTACCGCCCATCAAGTAACCTAAGTCTGGAGCACTGATGAGCATTCCTTCACCCCCCTATGAGGAGGGCATTTCCAGCCACAGCCGGACCTGGGGCAGTCCCTGAACCCAAAGGTTGTGGCCACTTTGGGCACACTTGCCACCTCAGTTAGAATATCCACTGGGTTGGGGAGCCCAAACTGGATGTGTGGCCCCCAACTTGCCGAGTTTGCAGTGGAGAAGTGTTTTGCCCGGCCAGTTGTGGGCATCAGAGTGGGTGTTCATGCAGCGGGGGGATCGTTACCCCAAGGAGAACCCCCTTGTGCACGGGGAAAATTGGGAAAGACTGACCTTTGTCAAGATGAATCAGGGGTGGATCGGCCAGGATTTCCACACACCAATGCCTTTGGCGTCATCTGGGTTCAAATACCTGCCTCAGCCACTTCTGATGCCGCCACCCGCCCGGGCCCCACATCTGCGACAGTTTTCCATCTGCCTACCACCATCTTTTCCAGGGCTGGGATTGCCACCCCCCAAAATCTGTCTTGTGCCACTCTATGACCCCAGCTGCGCTGCGAGTGTTGCCGGACATCCCCACGTGGGCTTGTGCCACTGTCTGACCTCATGCTGCGCGTGGCTGCCCCATGTCCTCCCAGTGTCATTGTCCACTGCCTGACCTCTTCTGCGCCCCCGTGACCTCCGCTCTTTATCATTGTGCCACTCTGTGGTTTCCTCCTGTTTTGCCTCCCCCAGAATTTCATTGTCCCTCTCTGACCCAATGCTGCTGTGTGACCCCCGCCTGTCCTCCAACTGTGTCTTGTGCCAGCCTGCCCCATGCGTGCCCCCGTGACCTCCCCCTATCATTTTTCCCCTCTGTGCTTCCTCCGTTTTGCCACCTCCAGAATGTCATTTTGCCACTTCTGACCCATGCTGCCTGTGACCCCCCTGCCATTTTCCCCCCATGTGTCATTGTGCCACGGCCTGACCTCATCTGCTGCCGCTGTGACCCCCTTCAGTCATTGTCCACCTGTGGCTTTCCTCCTGTTTTTGCCCCCTCCAGAATTCATTTTGGGCCCCTCTCTGACCTCATGCTGCTCTGTACTCCGCCCTGCCCCCACAAATGTGTCATTGTGCCACTGCCTGACCCATCCCGCTGCCCGCCGTGACCTCCCTTCATCATTGTCCATTCTGTGGCTTTCCCCCTGTTTTTCCACCCCCAGAAAGTCCCTTGTGCCTGCCTGATCTCATGCGCTGCTGTCATGACCTCCAAACTGAGTGATTATGCCACTCAGTGGCCTAATCGTTTGCCGCCTCCAGAATGTCCTTTTTGCCACTGCCTGACCTCATACGCTGCCCCGTGACCCCACCTGTGTGATTGGCCCCTCTTGGCCCCCAATACTTTTTTCTCCCCCAGAAAAGTCTTTGTCCACGCCCATCTCTACGCTGCCGCCGGACCCCACACTGTGTGATTGTGCCACCTTGGGCCCAATACTGTTTTTTGCCGCCTCCGAATGTCATTGTGCCACTGCCTGACCCCATATGCTGCCCCTGGACCTCCACATTGTTGATTTTCCATCTGTGGGCCCAAACTGTTTTTCCGCCTCCAGAATGGCATTTGGGGCCAATGCCTGATCCATGCGCTGCTGTCGTACCCCCACACTGTATCATTGTGCCCCTCTGTGGCCTAATACTGTTTTCCCCCTCCAGAATGTCATTGTCCCACTGCCTGACCTCATACTGCTGCCGCCGTGACCTCCGCTCTCAGTCATTGTGCCACTCTGTGGCTTCCTCGTGTTTTGCCACCTTCAGAATGTCATTGTGCCACTGCCTGACCTCATGCTACGGTGGCTGCCGCCGTCACCTCCACACTCTGTCACTAATCTTGCCACCTGAGCTCTCAGCTTGTTTTTTTCCAGCTTTCTCTGGCATGACTTTTATCAGGCTACATTCCCGCTTGAGTTTTTTGGTCAGTTTTGCCCTCTTAAGTGCCCAGGGAATTTTATAGTGAAGCGATTCTAAGAGCGGCGGCAGTCATGTGCGTGTCATACTAAAACACAACATTGTATGAAGACCAAACCAAGCTCCCTCTGCATATTTAAGCATGGCACAACATTCTACAGCACCCTGCAGGCTCTGTGCAGCCTGGAAATAGCTGCTTTTTAACGTGATTCGTGCCGAAGTAATTCGGACCGAATTTTTTTTTGTCGGAAAATTCGGCGAAGTGACCGAATCGAATTTTTGAGAAATTCGCCCATCTCTAAATATTACATATAGATATATAGCTTTAATGCAGTCATGTAGCAGCACATAGTGATGCACTGCACAATGCAGGCAGAGTGGCCCGGATTGGAGTTAGCTCTGTCCCCGATCATGAGTAGCAGCAATGGCTTTTAGGTGATTGACAGAGGGAACAGGCCCCCTGTGTTTAACCACTAGCAACTCCACAACGAGATTGCAGGATGCTGGTGGTTGCCATGGTAACTAGATGCCAAATAATAATAATGGCCTCCAGTCTTGCCATGTACAGAACAGTATTAGGCATAATTCATTGCAATACAGTAATGTATTTATATGCATTATAAAAACGATCAAGTGATTGTATGGTCTGGTCCCATGTTGGAACAAAAAAAAAAAGTTTGAAAATTTAAAATAAATAAAAAACAACTACAAAACCCTTATTTCCCCAAGAAAAACACTTTTTTTCGTAACAATAAAAAAAGAAAAATATTGCACATAATATGTATCGCTATTTCTGTAACGCTATTATCTATTTAAACTGTACAGTAAGCACTGTAAAAATATATTAATATGTAAAATCCATGCTGAAATTCCATTTTGTTTTGTCTGTGCAGGCTCATATTGTGTCATTTTAAAAAAAAAAGAAGTGTTTTTAAGTAGAAAATATGATTTATTCATGTGAGACGATTCATGTAAGGCTGCGTCTCCACTGCACAGCTTTACGCTCGCATTTTCTGCGCTTTTAGGTTTTTAAAAGCACCAAAAATACAATCGTTCGTGCAGCCCCATAAGTGGCAACAGAAAAGTCTTTTCTCTGCTCGTTTTCTGGCGCATTATACAACATGTTGTATAAGACACCGCCGCTTTTAGTTTTCTTGCCGTCTTCCCATAAAATACAATTGTTTGGGTGACGTCAAAGAAACAAGAAGCGACCGCGGTTTTTGCACAAAACGTGACAAAAACTGCCGTCCTGCATTGGAAAAAAACAGCTGCTTTTGAGTGTTTTTTTTGCCCGTGCAGTGGAGACAACCCAAAAAAGGGTTTAAAGGATAAAATTGAACAATTTATTTTTTAAAGGGTTTGTCCCTAGAAAAAAAATTCAGGTAAAATGGGGGCCAAGTTGCAGAGAAAAAAAGTTAAACTTACCCCCCCCTCCTTCTGCCTCCCCTGAGCTCCCAGCAATCTGCTCCTCTTAACTTCCGAGTTATCATCCTGACACGCAGAAGATGTGTCATTCACATACAATGTAATATAAGCCTTTTCTGTGTGTCAGGATGAGAACCCAGAAATGAAGATGAGCAGATCCCAGTGAGCTCCGAAGTGGCAAAGGTTTGTAAATATATAGTTTTTTTCCTTTTCTTCCATCACGCTGTCCCTATCTCAAATGGACAACCCCTTTAAGTAGGAATATTTTTTTCACGCTATACTGAGGATCCACAGCGAAAGTAGGGGGTGTTGTCAAAAGTGTTTTTTAAAAAATCGTTGTTTGGGGGGGGGGGGCCAGCTGAAATTTTGCCCGGGTCATGGACCCTTTTGTAACCATGGGACTTGTGACATCAGTGTTTTATTTTTTGCTGGAATCACTGCGATAATTACCATGTTCATATATAGTAGAACCCCCGTGCTGGGAACCTATTATATAAATTTCCGTGTTGTGATTTTCATTATGCTTTTCTGCATGTGGATCAGTATTGTAGAATTGAGAGACAAAAAATTAAAAAACCTTTTCAGTTTCTAAAATTTCTCCTGAAAAGGAAGATGGTGGAATAAACCATCTGGGGCTGCAGAACAAGTCCATCATCATAACATACAGGCTATTTTTTTGGCAGTGTCAGTGGAACGAGGGGACCCCCCCTTTTTTACAAATGATGTGTATTAGGGTCCCTGATGGAATTTAATCCTTTTATGGATCAGAAAGCTGGTTTAAGTTGTTGGATTAAGATTCTTGCCTTTCACAAGGTCCTTTTTTGTAAAGGGTTGGTTATATTGTTTAGATTCGTCAAATATAGGAAAAAAATAGGCATCTTTTTTTCTGTTTAATCCCTTTCCGACATCTGATGCCCCATAGTCTAGTTGGGGGGTTTTTCCCCGCAAAATGAGTTTGGGGGTTTGTTGGGATCGCACAACCACAAGCAGAATCCGAAATTGGAGTTTGCAACAAGCTATTATTATTCGGGGCCAAAAGCAGGGCCGTAGGGGAGCTCACTGTTTAACCTCAAACCCGCGGTTCAATCGGGCGCTGAGTGGAAAAGGGGGGGGGAAGCTCCCCTGTGTCGCGACCCCCCCTCTGTGGGGGGTTGATATACCCTAGCTTTTTGGAAACCCTATAAAAGGTTTCCGGTTATGTTAGTAAGGGGCCTGGCCTGCCCTGAGGCATGTCATTAACATTTGCAAAAAGCAGAAAAACATATACTTTTTATTGAAACAGTGACTAAAGCCCCACTGTTTTCCGCCCCCAATGGGAAAGAAAAAAAAAATCAAAAAAGAAAACACAAACACAAAAAAAATAAAATACATACACGACCCTTTCCCTTTTACAAACACCAATCGCCCCCGGAAAGATCAGAAATAAATACATTGTACATATTTGGTGTCCCCGCTGCAAATGCCCCGTCTAAATTTTCCAGATCTAACCCTATTTTGGTGCTTTATCGTTAGTTAATCTTTGCTACTTTGTACATTTTTGTGATAATGGCCTGAGTGTTATATGTTCCATTTTTATGTTCCCCTGTTTTTCTGTGAGGGAGACTTTTGGGTGTGTATACATTACTGGAAAACCCTTGGGGTGACGTTGGGGGTACGTGCTGTGAAGGAAGCATTGGTGGACCACAGCGACGCGTTCAATGATAGGGAAAGGGGATAGGAAAAACTTTTTTCTAAGGATTTTGGTAAGCAGATTAAGAATGCAACTACAATGATAATAACTGATACATTTCCATGATTTAAATAGAATTTTTTATTCTGTAACAGGTGGCTTTTTAGCAATATTAAAAAAATTTTTGACAGATAAAATTGTTAATTAAAAGAGTTAAAGATGTGATGTTATTTTCATAAAACAAAAATATCAGTTTAATTTTTTGGGTTTTCCCCATAAGCTCCCGGTTGTTTAGTAATTTTTTTTTGACCCCCGTCTATTTTTTTTTTGCCTGAAAACCCTTGCACCCCTAAACCCAGGGGCACCCCTTTTTATTCGGGGAGTAATTCAGTCCGTAATTAGCCCGAAGTGCAATTTAGGGGTAAATCCGTCCATTAAAAAACGGTAATGATAGTTCCATAGAGAATTGCTTTACGTTCCCCCCCTGCTCGGCGAATCGGCGAGGGGGGAGATAATTGCAGGTCCTTTCTAGGGGGTTAAGCGCCGTTGAAAATATGCTAGGCCGGCGAAGTGCCGCCCCCCCGCTCGTTTTCCCCCCCCCCGCCCCGCCCCGGCCAAGGCTTAAAGGGGGGGTTTAATTACCCCCCGCATTTTAAGGTGGAACTACCCAAGGGAACGGTTAATCAAATTTTATGGTTTTTTTATTTTTTTCTCACCCCTTTCCAAAGAGCCATACATTTTCCACTACATAAAATTAAAGGCTTTTTTTTTGGGGGCAAGACATACTTTTTAATGATGTTATTGGATGTACTTATAATGTTTGGGGAAGCTAAAAAAAAAATTTTTAGTGGGGGTGTAAAAAAAAAAACGTACTTGCAGCATTTTTGCAGGGTTTGTTTTTTTTTTTTTTTTGTGTGTTTCTGTTTTTGCAGGCGGTAAAATTTCCCAGTGAACCAGTATATAGGGGTTTACTATGTTTTTAACTTTTTAAAACAATTAAAAAACATTCTCTGGGGCCATAGTATGAAAATGCTGGTGAAAGACTTTTCTTGTTGCCCATAAAAACCTCAGAGCCCCCCTTTCATTTATTGGCTCTGTAAAAAAAAAGGGGGTGCTCTGATTGTTTGTTGGGCAAACAAAAAAAGTCTTAGACCAGCAGTTTTCATACATGTCCCCCTATGTGTTTAACTCTGCGCTGAAGCGCCATTGTCTGTGGTCAATAACCTTTTTGGTTTTTCCCCTGAAGAGGTTTTTTTTTCGCAGGCAAAAAGTTTTTTTATTATTGTATGGGTTTACTGCGCTTTTCTTCATGGGCCCAGTTCAGAATAAATGTTATATTTTAATAGATTTTACTTTTACAAAATCAGTAACCATAAGGGGTATGCTTTTTTGCGTTTTTTGTTGCTTTGCCCCCCTCGAAAAAATCGAAAAAAAAAGAAATCAAAGGTCTTAGGGCCAATGTATAAAAAAACAAAAGGTCAAAGACTTTTTTTTCATACATAAACCCCAATCAGCCCCCCCCTTTTTAATTTATTAGTTGTAAAAAAAGGAAAAGGGAGCACATTGGCTGTCTAGACTTTTTTTACACTGTCAAATTTTTAATAAATATTGTGTGTCAAAAGAAGCAGGTCCTACTAAAAAAACCCTCTTTAACAAAAGCGTAAATAATTGATGGTGCCCCCTACAGACAAAAATAAAACAAAATATAAGACAAACATATCCCAAAGATGGATTGAGTTTCGTTTTATATAATTCATTTTTCACTTTAGTAAAAAAAACATACTTTTAAATTACAGGGGGGCCCTTTAAGCAAAAGGAAAAAAATGGAAAATCCTTCCCGATTTTCTCTGAAACTTGAGAAATTTTTGGAATGGGGAAAGAGAAACATTGAAGAAAGAATCAAGAAGAAGCCCGGTGTTGGTGAGAAATTTATGAAAACAGGGTGAGTGGGGCAGAAATTTTTTAATATTGACTCATTTTTAGGCCATTATATGTAGTATTAGTTTGGGAAATACAACCTTATTAGCTTTTCCTCTGCATACTGGTTGGGGAACAAAGGATAGGCTGTTAAATCCCCCATGCCCCCAATTTTGTTGGCCAAAATTTTAAAAGGGTTGTTGGAACATCCTTTTAAAAAGTTGTCTCCCTTAATCTTGTTTAAATGACATAGGGTACAATGCAATGCTAAAAATTGTGGAGGTTTGGCAACCCCCACTAAAAAGCAGAATCCCCGTGTTAAATTTTAGAGTTGCACCATTCCCCCCATCCCCCCACTTAACCCCCACAAGATTGTGGGGGGGCCCAAACGGTTTTTCATGGGAGGAAAATAATTAGCCCTACTGCTGAGCCAGTTTTGCTTTAAAAGAGTTCCCTTTTTGAAATTGACATTGTCACTTTATGTAGGAATAAAATTTTTTTATCTTTTTTATATCCATGGTCAGTGACTATTTGGTTTAAGTAAAGTTATTTTTTAGCCATACAATCCTTGTTTATTTGTGAAAAAAAACAAAAACGTGAAAATTTTTGAAAAAATTTCCATTTGTAAAAAAAAAAAGTTTTCAGTATAAAAAATTTACAAAAAAAAATTTTTTTTACTAGCATCTACATTTTCACTTTTTGGTTCATGTTTTAAAAAAATTTGCAGCAATTTTTTAAATTTTAAAAACAATTGCAATAAAGAGTTTTTAGGGACCATTCCAGTTCTGATGTGGTTTTGAGGAACCTGTATGTTAGATCCCCCAGTAAATGACTCCATCTAAAAAACTGCACCCCTTAAAGTATGCAAAACAGAATTTAGAAAGTTTGTTTACCCTCTAGGTGTTTTACAGAATTTAAACCAACAAAAATTCAAAATCTAGAGGCTAGCTCACCCACTTTTGGCTTTAATAGTCCTGAAGCTCCGTTATCTCTGTTGCTCACTTCACACTTGAATCTTACTGTCGGCTTACGGTTTAGACTTGTCCAAAAATTTCATAATGGTCCCCCGGAGGGACCCGCCGCGTGGGCAAGAATCAGCAGGTTTAAAACGCTAAGTTACAGCGTATACCCCTTTTTATGCTGCTGTATATGGAATTACTTTAAAAAAACTGTTTTTAAGCCCCCTGCATGGCCCTATGAAATTTTTTTCACAAAAAAAAAGCAAATGAGTAAATTAAAAATGCCCCATTTTTTTTCAGGTTTATATTTTGTTTCCCTTATTTACTGGAACAAAAAGATGTTAACAGAAAATTAACTCAATATTATTCCCCTTTTGTTTTTTGAGTATCCCTATGTGGCTTCAGTGCGCTATTTAAAATTAACCACAAGCTCGAAGGAAAGCACCCACTGGATTTTGGGGGTTTATTTTCATTGGTTTTTTAAACACCTTTCGGTTTGTGAAGTCTTAAAATGTAATCTTAATAAACACCCCAAAAAAACTAATTTTGGAAAACCACCCCTTGAAAAAATCCGGGAAAGAGTATATTGACCCTACTGATTTACAGATTTTTTTAAAATTTGGCTAGGGGAAAATTTTTTTTTTCCCCAAAATCAACTTTACCCGAAAATGTTTAATTTTTTTCAAAAAATCCCGGGAAAAAGCAGCAAATTTGTTTCCAACTTTTTCCGAGTTCAGCAATACCCCAATTGGGGGGTAAATTGCTGTTTGGAAAGGCAAAGGGTACAGGGGAAGAGGCTATTTGGCTTTTAGAACACATATTTTGGTGGTACTCTAGGGAGACTAAATGTGCAAGTAAAAGAAAAAAAGGTTTTAAAAGTACAACAAATAATTGCAATTTTTAAAAAAAAAAAAATTAAAAAATTGATATAAAAGTATCATAAATTTTAAAAAGCCCCGCCTTTAAAAAAAAACATTTCATCCTGTATGTTCAACACCAAAGAAGAAAAAAAATCTAATTTTTTTTTTGTTTTTTTTGGTTATTTCACTTCCCCAAAATATTAGAATAAAAAGTGATAAAAAATTTGCATGTACCCAAGTACTCTACAAATTATGACTGGCTCAGGAAGGGGATAGATTGATGGGCACAGCCAATGCTAGCTAGTTCTATACCTCCTCCCTTAAACTGCGTTCACTGTGTGTGTCCCTTTTACTTACCCTATTTTTCCAGTGTCTTATTAGGGTTTTGTTTTTTAACTTTCCCAAAACACCAGATATACATTTGTAGTGGTATTAATTTTTGTTAGCATGGGGCCCTATTTTCCAAGGTCTGTATTATGCTGCAGAATTCCCAAACAATGAAACCTCCACTTCTTTTGTACGATTTCTCCCATTGACCCCAAAAATATATTAGACTATCTGTTTCCAAATTTATTTTTCTCCTTGTATTTGGTGAAAGATTTCTAGAAGACCAAAAATTTTTGACTCTTATGTCAAATGCGAATGAGCCCTTTTGTTTTACACCTTTTTGGGAGGTAAAATTTAATTTTAAAATCTAAAATTAAATTTTGGGCAAATTGTTACAAAGCCCCTTGGTTTCACTTAGTTAATTTTTCCCTTCACCCAAAATGGTTTAAGGCAAACTGAGGTGTCCATCAACCATCGTTCAAACATTAAACCCTGAGAGTTAGGGGAAAAGACAATGAAATTAAGGCAATTTTAGATGTATGATGGGGAAGTAAAAGGTAGCAAGGGTTTCGGAAGCTATAAAGTTGTGTTGGAAAAGAAAAAAAGCAAAGTCAGATTGTGATGGGGTCAAAGCATCTCCCAAAAAGGAAAGGTTAAATTTTTACAGTAAAAAATTATGTATTGCCATTAAAAGATTGAAAGAAATTTATGGCAACTTTAGGCGGAATAAAATATTTTTTTAGGTCCCCCAAATTTCATTAAAAAAACTAAAAATTCCCTATCCCCCCATTATCCAATTTCCCCCCCTTTATTGAACTTGATGGACATAGTATTTTTCAACCGTTTTTAAACTATATAATATATTGTAGCCCTAAAAAAAAGCGCCCCCAGGAGGGGGGAATAGGGAAAAAACAGGGGTGAAGACACTCACAGCTCAATAATTCACGTGGGAAGTAAAACTATCCTTTTAATGCAACCCCCCAGAAAAAAACTCTGCCTTTTCTTTTTTGCGTTTTGATAGAAAACGCAGAACAATAAACAATTTACAACTTTCTACACTGTCCCGTCAAAGGGCAACGTGTATGAAACTTGATGCCGACATGCAGGTTCTAAATTGATACAGAGTAGTATAGAATGTGACAGTATACAGTATATAAACCTGTTGTATGCGAGTTCACAAATCTGGCATGTGGAAAGACTTGCATAGCATATCTTTGACCCATTCAAAAGTGCCGTGCCTGACACACAATTTGGCATGTGGCTGTTCATACATCTATAGAACAGGACTATGACCGTTTTTTGCTGCAAGACACACCAAAAAAATGTTGCAGCCCCATTCATACATGTTGTCCAAAATGTTCATGCTGTCCTATTTCCACAGCTTAAATTGCCCACCACATGCATGTCAACATTTGATCTAGTAAATTAAATTTTTTATGCCAACTTGTGAATGAATTGCTATATGTTTGCTGCATACCTGGTAAATAAAGAGGGCCAACATGTATTGCATCAGAAAAAGATAGTTGGTGGAGACAGCATGATTTCCGGAAAACATTCTTCTATAAAGCCTTGGGTCCTCAGATTAATGTGGATGTTACTTTGCCATGTACAACCTGGGCACTAATCCTAAACACTTCCCTATTAAAGAAACTAGTGTCATGCTTCTGATTGGGGTAGGGCTGGTTTGGCCCAACTCAATATTGCCATTGATCACAAAAAAAAATCGTACAACCAATTGCCAGACAGACTTTTTCTAGACAATAGCACAATTTTACTGTGATAGCTGAACAAATTAAGTCAGACCAAACTAGCCCTATACACCCCTAAAATTTAAAAAACTGCACAACTGCATCTTTTTCTATCCTACATAGTTCTTATTAGCCTTCCCAATATTTTACATGGTACAATAAAAGGCACAATTAAAAAATACAACTTGTCCTGCAAAAAACAAGCCCTAATACTGAAAAATATGGCTCTTAAAAATGAGGATGAAAAAAATGAAACTGTACCTGTTTCACAATTGGGTGCATCAGATTTCCACCACATTGTCCATTGTTTCAAGAGAGAAAAATAGCACAGCATCTATGGGATGTGCTAGAAAAACAAGTGTAATCCACAGAGGTCCAACCTAACAACATCCTGGACTTATCAGATCTGCTGCTAACATCTTAGTACCAAAGGATACCTTCAGGGGCATGTGCAGTCTTTGGTTTCATGGGTGGTAACTGGCGTAATCATGAGAATCTACATAAGATAATATAAGGCAGATGAATATTATGTCTAATCACTTAGGGGACATGTATGAAAACTGTCTAGCTCTACGTCTTTCTTTTTTGCCTATAGCAACCAATCAGAGTTCCCCTTTCACTTTTTCAGAGCACTATTTGAAATGAAAGGGGCGCTCTGATTGGTTGCTATGAGCTATGAATGGTTGCTATGGGCAACAAAGTAAGTCTTAGACCTAGACAGCTTTCATATGTCATCCTACTGTGAAGACATGGATAACTTCCTGCCTGTATATAGAATATACTGTAAGAATGCATAGATCTATGGCTGGATGCCTGGACACCTTGGGCGACATCTCTGAATTCATATGCGCCATTTTTGTAAATTGGCACCGACACACCAGTTTTTAATAATTATAGAGGAATGTATAATGCGACAATATGAAGGAAAGAAATATGCGGCAAACATTTTTGGCGCATAACACTCAAAATTGGAACGTAGAGTGTTATGCGACAAACATTGTATGGCAGTTTCGTTCCAAACTGTGGCACATTACAATGAGCCGTCAGGCGCACATTGCGCCAAGTTTGGCCGTATGCCTGTTCATACATCTAGAGACTCATCAATATACAGTGAAAAAATGGTGAAGGCTAATTCATAGATGTTGTCCCCTCTGTTACATCAGAATTGTTTGCAGCCTCGGCAGGGAATTGGAATAGAAGAGCTACTAAGAAGCTATTAAATTAAGTCAACTTCACAGACAGTCTCGATTAAAAATACCTTACCATTTTTGTGTCTACAGCTACTACGTAGACAGGTGCAAAGTTTTAGGAATTGCAGCTGTACGTCTTTAGTAGCATTAGGGTATCCTTGGTTTAGATTCCAAACAAACTATTTGCAGTTTTATCCTGAAGTCACACTCCCTTCCATCTGTGCTCATCTTCTTGGTAAAACACATTTGGTACGTTATCAGACTACACAGGGTTTTTTTGGGGGTTTTTTTGCATTTTTTGCAACCAAGGAAACACAAAGGGCTGCATAAAACTCGTAGACAGAAAATAAGAGATTTTTCTAAACTCCTTAATTTGCAAAATTGCATCTTTTTGATTTTGCTGTTGATGTATTAAAGCTTTAAGAAAAACAGCTTTTGTAAAGATGTATATATTCTTTATAGTGAGAGTGATGTTAACTATAAATATATATAAAAATAAATATGACACTTAACCAAACAGAAAAGTTTTAAAGTTATGTTTTTTATTCCTTTTTTTTTTTTTTAATTAGCTCCTAATCATGTTCCCAACCATAATGTCTCACATTCCTGGGCCTCACCAGAGAATGTACAAAATTATGGACACCGTGAAAGGACTTTTTAAGCAGATGGTGAACACCCACCGAGCCACCCTGGATGAGAACTGCCCCCGTGACTTCATAGATTGCTTCCTTATAAAGATGGAAGAGGTTTGTTCATAGATAATTACTGTAAAACATAAAAAAAACTTTGATTTGAACAACATTGAAGGATATGGGAGGCAAATAGCCTGGGATGACCCCGCCTGCCTGGGATTGTCTTTGGACTGTCTGGCAACAACCCCAGACTGGTATGTTCTCACGGCGTGTTGACGCTGTGTTGGATCCGTTTTTAGATGTGTGTTTGGATCCTTGTTTCGGACCCTAAACGGACCCAAACAAGCATCTAACAATGTGCAGTGTGATTTTACATGGCTTTCAATGTAAAACATTACAGACGAGTGATCGCTGATGCGTGCTTACATCCGTCTTTCTGAAGCGTCTTTTGGATCCATTCAAAGAATTGTCATGTCAATTCTTGATCCGAAAGACGCAGAAGACGCCCTATTTAAAACTATAGGGTGCATTCCTGTTGCAGCCAAAACACAGGCAAACACACATCTGCGTGTTGGGTGCGATTTCCGCAGCACTTTTGGATCCAAAACTAATCAAACGCGCCGAGTGAACATTCCCTAAATCAGATGGTACCGCCCGTTTTGAAGACAAGGTTTACATAGGCTATGCCCTTTGTGAGCCGTTGTGGGACACATGCAGACCTGGTCATATGTTGTGAAGGCCTGATTTAAATTCCTGCAGCAAGCAAAATTCAACTATTTTGATTTGCTGATTGTTGATATTTAAAATAAGAATCCATAAAATGTTTTTTAGGAAAAAAAGAATCCAGACACAGAATTTCATGATGTAAACCTAGAAGCGATAATATTAGACTTATTCTTTGCTGGAACTGAGACAACAAGTTTGACACTGAGATATGCTTTTCTTATCCTCTTAAAAAATCCAGAAATACAAGGTAATTAGTTTGATGCATTTTTTTATTCATAAATGAAAAAAATCGCATTCCCCTCACAAAGGGGTAACAATAGAGGGTTATGAATTAGTAATCACAATTGTGCCCTGGTGCCTTAAAGTGCCCTAATTTCTGCCATTGAAGAACAGGCAGGAAGTGTAAAAGCACCCCTTTTAAACACCTGTTTGCAATAGGAACATATATAACTTTACAGTGTTTATCCAAAGGAAGGCAGATTCTAATCGTCTCATACAAGAGGAAAAAATCCTAATATTGCAAATCTAGCCATCAGAATAATACCGGGATCAACACCCTATCTCCAGAATCTTGTAGTCATATCCTGTGATGTTATACATCACTCCACCATCACAACCTTTTGTAACTGTGAGTCACTGTTCGAACTGAAAGGTTGCACAATTGGATGAAATAAACCGCTTAACTGGAGTGCTGTCTGGATCTATTTTTTTTGTTTGTGAGTTTCGTATGGTCACCGCTTTTACAATAAAAAACCCTCGTCTGATGATGGTGAAATCTTCTTCCCTCTAGACACAGAGGATGCCCATTGTTGTTATAGGCCTAGGTGTAAAAAGATCATGTGAGACATCTGTGTCCTATCCTATCACATATTTCTATATGGTAATTAAATTACTCCTAAACTGTTATTTTCCAAGTTGAATAACCTCAAGTTTGATATTTTATCTTAGTATTGCAAACCCCCAATTACCTTAGTTAACTTGGTTGCCCTTCTCTGCATCTGCCGTAGCTGAGTTATGTCCTTTTTATACAATGGTGCCCAAAATGATGTACAATATTTCATATCTGGCTTCACTGCCAATATCCCCAAGTCTTTTTAAGCCTTAGTTTTACCCAGTTTCATACTATATAGTTCATGATTGTACTTTTTATTCCCTCAGCCTAGTGCATGAACTTACATTTATCCACATTAAACTTTGTCATTTCTCCACCCGAGCCTGCAACTTCCCTAAATCCCTCTATAATATTCTATTATACTCCTCAGTGTTGATTACATTACACAGATTCATATCATCGGCAAATATTGGCATTCTAGTCTGCAAGCCATCTAAGATCATCAGTAAATATATTGAAGAGGCCCCAATACTGACACTAACAACTGTATATTCCATTTACAACTAGTGTTGAGCGATTATTATCGACAAAGTTGAAATCGGCACGGTATTTAAATTGATCGGATTTTTTAGATCACGTGATAATTTAGGTTAAAATCTGTGCATAATCTATTATTATTGCGCCATTTTCGGTGCTTCCTGTCATTTTGGCGGCCAGAAAATCAGCTTACAGAATAGAGCAGGGTGAGATGTGTGTGCGACGTCATGACTGGGATGTGTATGTTTGTGATTGGCTGGAAAAATCACATGACCTCGTTTTACATAGAAAAGCCCTTCCTGTTCATGATCAGTGTGTGTCAGCTTCTCATAGCAGTAGGACGTGCGCTCTGCTTGTGTCCAAACAGCTCAGCAAACAGCTCAGCGAAATTATTCTATTTTTCACAAGAAAGCCTACTTTTTAGCTTGACCCTTACAATTATTTAGAAAAGTCGAAGATTTTATGTATTGGGTAGAGAATTTTTTAAAGGGAGCATCTCCCCTGTAAAGCACGGGGGGAGCGGGGGGGGGGGGGGGGAAAAGGGGGTTCCCCCCCCCGGGGACACAGAAAGCTTTAAAGAAAACATATAATTAAGTTATATTTCCCCAAAGACTTAGGTGACTTTGCACTGCAAATTTTATTATTAACAGTTTTTTTTTAAAAAAATATTTCCCTGGATTTTGGGGCACCCTAACTTAATTTGGGTACCTCTTTTCTAGAAAACCTGAGGTCTCTTTGTTAGGGAAAAAAACCCATTTTATTATCAGTAAAAATTTCAGAAGGTGTTTTTTCAATTTTTATTCCAGCTTTTTATATAGCCCCCTTTCAGTTAAATTAGAACCAGCAATTTTTTAGTAGCACGGGGTAGGGGCCAAAAAACCTTCATTTCCGAAAACATTTTTAATACTGTTTTTTACTTTGGGCGCATAAGCTTTGTTGATAGAGCTATTTGCAGTTAAAAATTTAATACGCAATTTTTTTTGCACCACAGGGAATTGAAAGGCCCAAAAAAACCTTTTATATCCAAAAACTTTCAATACGTTTTTTTCCTTTGCGCAGGCCGCTTTGTTGATAGTCTACTTTGCAGTTTTAAAATTTTAATACAGTTTTGTAGCACCCCGGTAAGAAAGATGCCAAAAAAACCCTTTTTTTAGCCCAAACATTTAGATACGTGTTTTTTACTTTGGCCCCTAAGCTTTTTTCATTAGGATTGATTAAAAGTGAATAAGCAATTTTTTACACCAAGGTGCTGATGGGCCAAAAAAAACCCTTTTATACCGTAAACATTTCGAAGGGTTTTTTCACTTTTTTCAGCAAGCTTGTTAAAGAGCTACTTTGCAGTTTAAATTTTTAATCCCCAATTTTTTTAGCACCCCAAAGGGGAATTGATAGGTGCCCAAAAAAAGTTTATTTTTATAATTTTAGCAGGTGTTTTTTTCAAGATCTTTAACATAGCTAGCAATCCTGTTTGAGACAACCCAATTAAACAATTAAAAAAAAAAGAAACAAAAATGGGGGGGATTTTCCCTCCCATTTTTTAAAAAATTTGTTTTCTAGAATTAAAGAAAAAAAAACTTGCATTACAAAATAGGTTAAAAAAATCCCCTGAATTGAACAAGGAGGCAGGAAAACTTGACCCTGTAGGTTATTAGGACAGGATTTTAAAAGGGACGAAGAAACAAAGACAGAGACAATTTTCTCCGCACTGTTTAAAAGAGAAAAAGAATGCCCAAAAAAAGGGCCCTGGGTTAAAAGGACGTTAACCACCGAATTTTCCCAAATGAAGCTCAATTGGCCGCACTCATCGGGGGCAACCTACCCGACGGACAGTAATGTTTTCCAGTAAACTAAAATGGTGGTTAAAGACTCCTTTTTCCGGGCCTTTTTAATCTGTGGGGCATGTAGTTTAAGTCATTTTCGCTCCAGCAGGGATAGTCTATGTCCAGTTCAACAAAAAAATGGTTGAAAACTCCTTTTCCGGGACTTCTTAAATTGGGGGGTTAGGCAGGTTTGGGGCTCAGCTGTGGCCCGGACAGGTATATCAAGCCGTTTTAAATAAAAAATTTTTTGAAAAACCCTTTTTCCCGGGACTTTTTTTTCTGGGGTCAGAAAGGGTTTAATGGTCATACTTGGGACAGGACAGGTATAGTAATGTCATTTAACTAAAATGGGGGGTTGAAAACTCCTTTTTTTCCGCACTTTTTAAATTGGGGGTCATGCAGGTTTGGGGGTATGCGCGCTCCCCGGGCGGGAAAATAAAAGTCCGTTCAATAAAATGATGGTTTAAAACATATGTTTTCACTTTTTTAATTTGTGGGTCATGCGGTTTAAGGGGCATGCTGTGGTGCAAGAAGGATAGGAATGGCTGTGATTTTTTTTTTTGGCTTTTATAACCTAAATTTTTTGCCCCAAATGTAGCACGTACCCTTGATGTTGTGGATGTTTTAAATTTACTTTTCCCCGCCCTGTTTTTGGGTGTAAGAATGAAGGTGTTGTTGCTCTCCCATAGACTTTAATGGTCATCGGTGATAATCTATCATCGACTATCGAATATCTTATTGATAATTGCCGATTTCGACCATCGACCTGATGATGATAGTCAACGTAATCGCTCATCACTATTTACAACCACCCCAATTGTGAACCTATTTACATAATTTTTCACCCAATCCCATCATTCTCAATTTTTGCAGTGATATGTTATGTGGCACACTATAAAATGCCTCCAAAAAATCCAGATAGACTACATCCACAGTCTTACCATACCAGCTATACCAGTCTTACCAGTGTCCAGTTTAAATCATACCTCTTTGTAGAAACTGATCAGAATAGATTGACAGGACCGATCCCTCATAAAGCCATACTAGTGCTATGTTATAACGTCATATAGTATCTCCAACAAAATCTTCAAATATTTTATTCACAATGGAAGTTAAGTTTATCGCCCTATAGTTTTTGGGCTCACTTTTTGACCCCTTTTTCAATATTGGCTGCACTCTTGCCATGCACTAGTTCTGTGTAAAAGACTCTGTCATTACAGAATCCATAAATATTATATACAAAGGTTTGTCTTTTACCATGCTAATTGCCTGCAGGACTCATGGGTGAATGCCACCCGGACTGGGTGAATTATATTAATGCTTTTAAGGTGGCACTGCACTTCTTGCAGCAATAACTAGATTGCCGCTCCCAATGGGAAATTATTAACCTATGTGATAGTACCCTACATCTGAGCTACTCTTGAGTTGTTTTATTAACATTTAGAACTACTGGTAGACCTTATTAACATATGGTAAGTTAGAACAAATAGTGCTGGTGTGCTATCCAAAAACAGGTATAGGAAAGAAAATGAATCTGTGCTATAGGTGGTAGAAACCCTCATAATGGCTATGCTTTATGCACCTAGAATTATGTAGCTGTAGGCATGTTTTAGGGGAAAAAAACTTTTACATAACAAGATTTTTTCATATAAATTTCATGTGAATTTGTGACTTTTCATATAGAATCTAAGCCATAGGAGTCACCCATAAAAATTGGACTGTAGTTTTCTATGACTGTCATACTGTCTATTCATATTGTCTAACATGTTCATGAGGCCTTAGTGTATGCGGCCATCAAGTGATAGTTATTCATTATTTCTGTTGTATCTGCTCTGTGGGTACAATTATTGTTCTGGTTTGTAAAATTTCAGAGAAGATTCACCAAGAGATTGACAATGTAATAGGCAAAGATCGTTGTCCATCAGTAGAAGACAGGAGTAAAATGCCCTATACAGAGGCTGTAATCCATGAGATCCAGAGATTTGCTGATATTATTCCTTTAGGAGTTCCCCGTGCTGCCAGCAAGGACACAACTTTCAGAGGATATCACATCCCGAAGGTATATTATGCCAGTCTTCTCAGCTTCTTGACTCAGCTGTTCATACATTATGTTCCTTTCCATTAAGATTCATTTTCTTCTCTAAACCTATAATAGCCATATGTATAACGAGCCTTTAACCTCTTAACGACAACCCTCTGTCTTAAATGGCAGGCGGTGAGTGTAATCTGACGCCAAAAGACATTGCTGTCTTCAGAAGAGGTTTGCGACTGCCATCACCAAAGCTGGTGGTAGTTAACAGCTTAATTCCTAGAGTAGTCTCTGTGCACATCTGGGATTGGAGGAAGTCTCCGATCCCCAGCGCTCAACCTTTTGATTGAGGCAAGATCAAAGGGGATTGTTTTGCCCCATCAGGTCACCAGGATTTCCAATGCCCGATGGAGCCTTCAGAATGACTGTACAGACATTCCTGTGAACCTAGAGTAGCCCCAGGGCTATTTGTATAGTAAGCCTGCTGTCAGGACACACTGTGCATTGCCCTGGCAGCAGCTTGTGTCATATTGATGCAGAATGCAATGTATTAGCATACAGAAGTATGCTAATACATTAGTAAGTGTAAAAAAAGTGTAAAAATAGTTATCGCTTAATGGGATAAGATAAGTTAAAACCAAAGAAGTGTGGAATAATAAATAATAATAAAATAAAGCTAAATAATTTAAAAAATGATTGCACATTCATTACACATTAACAATATAAAAAAATTTCAGATTTTAGTTATCCACCTGACCGTGGTAACCTGTAGAATTAACTTAGCAGGTTATTAAGTGTGAATTGTGTAAAAAATAATGTAAAAAAAAAGTGCAAAAAATTCCTTTTATTGTTAATGCTGCAAAAAAAAAATTGACACCGTAATTTATATGTACATTATGTAAACTACGTCCCCAGAAATACAGCTTCTCCCACATAAAAAAGGCCTTGCAGAACTGAGTCACTGAAAAAATATATAAAAAAAAAAAATTATAACTGTTGTAATGCAGAGAGCCAAAAACTGAAAAAGTTATCTGATCATTAAGGCCCTTAATAACCTGGATCTTAAGGGGTGAATCTGTATTACAAAGTATGATACCTTAAAAGACACTAGCGTTAGAAGATATCCAGAGCTTAGGAAGGTTTCCTTATCTTCATAACATCTTGGTTCTATACAACCAGCCAACCACCATCCAATCCTGACTTTTAACAATTGCAATATTTTAGATCTACATTATTCATCTATTCATTTTCAGGGATGCGTGGTGTTTCCACTTCTGACCTCTGTCCTGAAAGACTCTAAACAATTTAAGAACCCCAATGAGTTTGATCCTGGACACTTTCTTGATGAGAAAGGTTGTTTTAAGAAAAATGATGCATTTATGCCATTTTCTGCAGGTAAGAGATTTTGATAATTTTTTTTTTATAGCTAAGTAGCCAAATGGGTCATTGTGCGCTCTGCTAAATGGTGCTTACTACAGGTGCTAGCATCCACAGTAGAAAGATTCTCTTTAATGAGATGTCATAAGTAGGCATTAAGGGCAAAATGTATGATCTAGGTCCAAAGAGTCCAGTCATAAATTTATAGAATCATACGGTTGTGGTGCGACACGCCTCCAGAATGCCCCCACATCTTGGGTGCATTACAATGTGCCATGTGCACCACAAAATACGCCTACTTTTGGAATGCGCCTGCTCATACATCTAGAGAACAGGGCTGCAACGGTTCTTGGGCTGAAAGGACACCAGAATACTGGAGCACGCCCGTACATACATGTCGCCCTAAGGGTTTTATGTATGAAAACTGTCTAGCAGTAAGACTATCTTTGTTGCCCGTAGCAACCAATCATAGCTATGCTTTCATTTTATAAAATACTCTGGAAAATTAAAATCTGAGCTCTGACTGGTTGCTATGGACCACAAAGACAGTCTTACTTGTAGACAGTTTTCTTGCATAAGGCCCTAAGACATTAGGAAGGTGTGAATGCTGACATTGAACCAAAACGGTGTAGCCAGCTCCAACAGAAGTGCAATTGTGCATGGATGTCCACTCAAGCGGTAGCAACCACAATCGAAAAAGTTGTTTGTATTCCAGCACTACGACGTTACAATAATATAAAAATTCAAAAAATGTTTATTAGAGTAAATACTTAAAAACATGCACAAAATTAGTAGCAAAGTAAACTAATAGCCATAATGACATGTGAGCAAAAATCCACGCTAACGCATTTTGGTCAGTACGGTAGCACCCTTACTCATAGCGGTTTAAACTAAGAACCAAACTTGGCTATATTTATATGACTAACACATGTATATTAATTAGTATCCAACCAAACTGCTAATCTAATTGATATGAAGTTTGCTTACCGTCATTATGAAAATATGTCCACAGCGCTAGCTTTCCATGTAGCATTCCGGAAACCGGAACTCACTACAAACAGACATGCGCATATGAATTGCTATGCTTATTGTGGGCAAAGAGGGCAGCGCAGGTGCACATCAGCCAAATGTCAATATGCCAGCGGTAGAGATGGGCGAATTTCTCAAAAATTCAGTTCGCTCACTTCGCCGAATTTCCCGACAAAAGTAAATTCGGTCCGAATTACTTCGGGACAAATCACGTTAAAAAACAGCTATTTACAGGCTGCACAGAGCCTGCAGGGTGCTGTAGAACGTTGTGCCATGCTTAAATATGCAGAGGGAGCTTGGTTTGGTCTTTATACAATGTTGTGTTTTAGTATGACACGCACATGAATGCCGCCGCTCTTAGAATCGCTTCACTATAAAATTCCCTTGGCACTTAAGAGGGCAAAACTGACCAAAAAACTGAAGGGGGAATGTAGCCTAATAAAGTCATGGCAGGGACAGCTGGAAAAAAACAAACTGAGGGCTCAGGTGGCAACATCAGTGACAGAGAGTGGTGGTGATGGCGGCAGCCACAGCAGCATGAGGTCAGACAGTGGCACAATGACATTCTGGAGGTAGCAAAAACAGGAATAGGCTAAAGAGTGGCACAATGACACAGCGTGGAGTTGACGGCATCACCAGCAGCAGCAGCATGAAAAAGAGTGGCACAATGACATTCTGGAGGTGGCAAAAAAAGGAGTAGGCCACAGAGTGGCACAATGACACAGTGTGTAGGTCACGGCAGCAGCCACAGCAGCAGCATGAGGTCAGACAGTGGCACAATGACAGAGTGTGTAGGTCACGGAAGCAGCCACAGCAGCAGCATGAGGTCAGACAGTGGCACAATGACATTCAGGAGGTAGCAAAAACAGGAGTAGGCCAAAGAGTGGCACAATAACACAGTGTGGAGTTGACGGCATCACCAGCAGCAGCAGCATGAAAGAGAGTGGCACAATGACATTCTGGAGGTGGCAAAAAAAGGAGTAGGCCACAGAGTGGCACAATGACACAGTGTGCAGGTCATGGCAGCAGCCACAGCAGCAGCATGAGGTCAGACAGTGGCACAATGACAGAGTGTGTAGGTCACGGCAGCAGCCACAGCAGCAGCATGAGGTCAGACAGTGGCACAATGACATTCTGGAGGTGGCAAAACAGTAGTAGGCCACAGAGTGGCACAATGACAGAGAGTGGAGGTGACGGTGGCAGCAGCATGAGGTCAGACAGTGGCACAATGACATTCTGGAGGTGGAAAAAACTGGAGTTGGCCACAGAGTGGCACAATGACAGAGTGGAGGTGACGGCGGCAGCAGCATGAGGTCAGACAGTGGCACAATGACATTCTGGAGGTGGCAAAAACAGTATTAGGCCACAGAGTGGCACAATGACAGAGAGTGGAGGTGACGGCGGCAGCAGCATGAGGTCAGACAGTGGCACAATGACATTCTGGAGGTGGCAAAAACTGGAGTAGGCCATAGAGTGGCACAATGACAGAGAGTGGAGGTCACAACAGCAGCAGCATGAGGTCAGAGCGTGGCACAATGACACAGAGTGGAGGGCACAGCAGCAGCAGCATGAGGTCAGGCAGTGGCACAATGACATTCTGGAGGTGGAAAAAACAGGAGGCCACAGAGTGGCACAATGACACAGGGTGGAGGTCACGGCAACAGCAGCAGCAGCACAGACAGGGGCACAATGAAAGAGTGTGTAGGTCACGGCAGCAGCCACAGCAGCAGCATGAGGTCAGATAGTGGCACAATGACACAGTGTGTAGGTCACGGCAGCAGCAGCATGAGGTCAGACAGTGGCACAATGACATTCTGGAGGTGGCAAAACAGTAGTAGGCCACAGAATGGCACAATGACAGAGAGTAGAGTTGACGGTGGCAGCAGCATGAGGTCAGACTGTGGCACAATGACATTCTGGAGGTGGCAAAAACTGGAGTAGGCCACAGAATGGCACAATGACAGAGAGTGGAGGTGACGGTGGCAGCAGCATGAGGTCAGACAGTGGCACAATGACATTCTGGAGGTGGCAAAAACTGGAGTAGGCCACAGAGTGGCACAATGACAGAAAGTGGAGGTGACGGCGGCAGGAGCAACAGCATGAGGTCAGAGAGGGGCACAATAACACAGTGTGGATGTCACGGCAACAGCAACAGCAGCAACAGCATGAGGTCATAAAGTGGCACAATGACAGAGTGTGGAGGTGGGTGGCAATACCAGTCCCTGGTAAAGATGGTTGGTGGCAGATGGAGAAACTGTCAGCAGATGTGTGGCATCAGGTGGGTGGCGGCATCAGAATATTGGCTGAGGCAGGTAGTTTGAACCCAGACTCATTTCTCACAGTTTGGGTGAGGCGTCATGGCTGATGTAGTCTGAAGCCTAAGGCATTGGTGTGTGGAAGTCCTGGCCGATCCACGCCTGATTCATCTTGACAAAGGTCAGTCGTTCCACATTTCCCGTGGACAAGCGGGTTCTCCTTGGGGTAACGATGGCCCCCGCCGCACTGAACACCCGCTCTGATGCCACACTACTGGCCGGACAGGACAGCTTCTCCACTGCAAACTCGGCAAGCTGCGGCCACACATCCAGTTTGGCTGCCCAGTAGTTCAGCGGATCTTCTAACTGGAGTGGCAGAGTGCTGTCCAAGTAGGCCACCACCTGTTGGTTCAAGGTCTGCTCCAGGTCCTGCTGGTGCTGCTGGCGATTGCCCTCCTCACTAGGTGAGTGAAGGAAGCTGCTCATCAGTAACTCCAGACTTAGGTTGCTGCTGATTGGAGCTCCATCAATGTGATGTGATTGGGTAGAGCTCTACCCCCCCCCAACCTTCCCCCAGCCTGAGACGCCAGGCAGTTAGTTCGTGTAGCGCATGAACGAACTCCCGGTCAGACCTACGTCAGAGGAGGGGACGTTGCCACACCATAGGCAGCAGCCAATGACTAAGCCCACGGCATGAGGGATAGTTTCCCTATGTAGTTTGTGTTTGTCCCTCCCTATCAATAGCATGGGCAAAAGTGCTCCCTCTTTTGGACCGGGAGGTAGCGATGGGTTCCAATTTAGGGTGGATGAGCCAGAAGTCATCCCTCTGCGGATGTCTGATACTATTCGGCTCGGTCACTTGAATAGGCAAATCATGAATGCTGCGCGTTGCGATCAGCCACAAGGACTCGTAGGGTCCCCTGCCTCCATCTCCACTGTATACTGTCCACGCGGTTGCTTGCGGGTTAATCTGCCTCTGTCATTCCTCGATATCAGTCTAACGCCCTCCAGCTGCTCCTGCCTCCTCCTTCTTTTCTTCCTGCACTGGGTAGAAAAAAATCCACTCATGTTCATAAAGACAAATGCTTCTGCTCATGTCTACTCCTCTTTTTCCGTCCCAAAGGACTCACATTGTGGCTGCGAGATGTAGTCGCCACGTTCCAGTCTTCCTGCCCACGACAGACTTTTTCAGCATCTGGTTCCTGGACGAATGATGATAGTGGAATGATGTTATTCTTCCCGTTATAGGTCCTGGCGGATGGACATAAATATAACAATGCCTCCTCGAATGGCATCAAACAAGAATGGCAGGGGTGTCACGCATGAGCTAGCCACTGGCTGACATAAAAGGCTGACACGGGGATACTCCTGTCCGCCTGGATCATCAAAAAATATTAGGGCCTTTCTTGTTCTTTCAGTCGGTCCAACATGTGCAGGCTGGAATTCCAACAGTGGTAGTACATTCGATTATCAGAGTGTGATGGGGTGAGGCCGGTCTGCTGCCTGAACTCGTGGAGGAGTTGTTCCTGGCTTTGTTGGAATGGATGAAGTGCATGCAACAGTTTCCTGGCCATTTTATAGAATCTTTAAAGATCCGGTGGAAGACTTCAGGACTTTTCACAACCAGAATGAACTCGTTGCGCCATGACGGGCGCCATGGACCCATCCCTCCTCGGTGCATGTGCGGTCACCATGTTCCTCCCATTGTCAGTCACCATGGTAACCGATGAGGCAGTATGGCGCGGAGAAAGCCACACATCGATTTCTTGCTTGCATGACGACGAAGCCTGTTGCCTGCCCTGTGTGACTTTGTTGCTCTCCCGAGGCAAGCCAGGTGTAGAACTAGTGACCACGCTGCGAACTTGCCCTACAATGTGGTATGATGGTGCTGTATTATTGTGGAGGCTGAGGAGGGTGGAGGAGGACGGTGGACATTGGGCTAGGAGCGCAGGTTGACAACGTGGCGGAGAAACGAGAAAGCGCATCTCCTGTCAAGTTGTTGGGTGTGCCTGGGAAGGATAGCACAATATCAACCCAGTGGGCCGTATTAAAGGACAGCTGTAATGGCCATCTCTGACCGTAGTTACAGTTCCAGACGTCCGCGCTGCCATGACCTTGGAACACAACCCGATAAGCTGAAGGACTGGCCACTTATTTATCTACATAATTTTTATGAAGTGTTGGTACTGCCTTTTTGGAAATATATTAATTACGGCTTTGGAACTCTTCATCTGGCTCGGCACAAAGCCATTAGTTCTGAAACGCTCTGACGGTGCCATGCCAGACGTCCAATATTTGGAAAGGGATTGATTCTGCCAAGGGAGTACCAACAAACTTGGACAGAGCAAGGTGGATGCTTGCACCTTAGGATGGTTGGAAGCCCATACTATTGCATCTTTGCAATCGCCTCGGGTCGCTGAAATGTCTGCTCGGCACCGCTCATGAGTAGCCGAGTGTGTGTTTGCGCGGATTAACGTTGGCTATCGACATGGGCGCGAGTAGTACGAAGTCGGTCCTAGTCGATTAGGTTTTCATGATTGTCCTACAATATGTGAGCAAGTCTGCTTATGAGCGTCATGATCATTAATAGTCCTATGGGAGAGCAACAACAACATTCATTCTTAACCCAAAAGGCTGGAGAAGCCTGGAATTAACATCCTCGACAACAGTAATACCGGGATAAGTGCTACCATCTTTGGAAACAAACTCTAGGTTATTAAAAGCTACAGAGAGAAGAAAAATTCCACACACCATTCCTAATCGGTCCTCTGATACACAGCACTCTGACCCTTAAACCTTGCATCACCCACATATTTATCGATAAAAAGTGCACAGAAGGCGGTTATTGACTTCTGAACCCCAATAATATTACTTGATCATTGGACATTGTTAACGAATACCCTGTCCTGAAACGCAGCTCGATGAGCCCAACTAAACCTGAGCTCGAGCACTATTCTCTCTGTGAGTATAGCGCCTATGTGTACCGTTTGGCAACGCCGATAGGGGTCTGAGCGCGCCTGTGACTTCGACAGCGCCTCTAATTCTCTGTAGTATAGTGCTTATGTGTATCAGTTTGGCGCGGTGTGACATGGATCCCTGGTTGCTGGTGCAACTATTTCTCTGGAAAGTATGGTGCCTATGTGTACAGTTTGGACGGTTAAGAGGTCGTTCAGGCGCCTGTGAATAGACCTCATTGGCTCTGCATGTATAGTGCCTTATGTGTACAGTTTTCGGCTGGAGTTCGTCAGGGCTCCTGTAGGCTGAGCACCTATACTCTCATTGTTGTACGAGAAGACTATGTGTTAAGCAGTTTTTTTGGCGGTGTTTCCAGGCTCCTGTGCTGAGCACTATTTATGTGAGTTATTATGAGCTATGTGTACAGTTTGGCAAGGGTTTGTCACGGGGCTATGTGCTGAGCATATTCTTGTAGTATAGAGCTTAATGTGTACAGTTTGGCGGTGTCAGGGATCTGTGCCTGAGCAGTATTTCGCTTACTTGCAGTATAGAGCTTGTGTACAGTTGTGGCGGTGTCAGGCCTCCTTGGTAATTCTCTGTCAGTATCGAGCTACTGTGTACCGGTTTAGGCGAGTGCTCCAGGTTCCTGTTGCTGAGCACTTTCTTGTTCGTTATAGAGCATATGTGTCCAGTATTGACCGAGTTGTCAGGTTCCTTGTGTGAGCATGATTTCCTGTAGTATAGAGCTATGTGTACTGTTTGGCCATGGTCGTACAGGCTCCTGTGCTGAGCACTATTCTCCTGTTAGTATAAGAGCGTATGTGTACAGATCTCTGGCGGTGTCAGGCTTCCTGTGCTTGAGCATATTTTGTAGTAAAGAGTATGTGTACAGTGTTGGCGGTGTCAGGCTCCGTCTGTGCTGACGCCCTATTCTTTGTATAGTTTATAGAGCTATGGGTAACAGTTTGGCGGTGTCAGGTTCACTGTGCCTGAGCCACATCACTCTCTACTTGCAGTATAGCGCGTTCTATGTGTACAGTTTTTGCGGGTGTCAGGTGCGTTGTGCTGAGCACTATATCTCTGTAGCTATAGAGTAAAGTGTACGTTTGGCGCCGGTGATCGGTATGCTGTGCTGAGGCACTATTTCTGTAGCAGTATACGTCGCGCATATGTGTACAGTTGGCGGCTGTCAGGCTCTGTGCTGAGCACTTAATTCTATGCAGTATAGAGTTATGTGTACAGTTTGGGCGTGAATGTCAGGCTCCGTATGCGAAGCCGCTGATGTGCTGACCCACATATTTCCTCTGTAGTATAGATGCTATGTGTACGGTTTGGCGGGGTGTCAGGGCTCCTGTTCCTGAGCACTATTCTCTGTAGTATCGAGCTATTGTGTAAAGGTTTTGGCAGGGTGTCAGGTCTCCTGTGGATGCAGCACCTATTCTATGGTGAGTACTAGAGTATGTGTTCACAGTTCTGGCAGGTTTATTGGTTAATGGCTTCTGTAATTGCGTGAGCTAATTATTTCTGTCACGGTAAAGATCGCGTATTATGTGTTACAAGGTTTGGCCCGGTCATCCCTGTCAGGCTTTGCGTGTGCTGCGCCTCTTTTCTCGCACAGTTAGAGATATGTGTTTGTACAGTTTTGGCCCTGGTTGATCAGGCTCCTTGTTGATGAGCTACTCTTCCCTCTCTGTAACAAGGTCTATAGCATAAGTGTACGGATTTGTTTGTCCTCCAGTCGTGTCAGGTTCCTGTGCAGCAGCACTAAAACACTGTAGTTCGAGTATAGAGCTTATGTGTACCAGTTTGGCAAGGTGTACAGGCTCCTGTGTGAGCCCACTATTCTATGCAGTAAAAGTATAGAGCTATGTGTTACAGTTTGGCGATTGGTCAGCTCTGTGTGTCGCACATATTTCTGTAAGTATATAGCGTTACTGTGTCACCGGTATGGCCGAGTTGTCAAGGTTCCTGTGCTGAGCATCTTATTCTCTTGTAGTTATAGAGCTATGTGTCACCGATTGGCCAGGTGTCAAGGCTCCTGTGCTGAGCACCTATTCCTTGCCCTATAGAGCGTATGTGTACAGGTTTGGCGGTTTCAGGACTCCTCCGCACCCCGGTGAGAGCACTATTCGCCTGCTGTAGATATAGAGCTAGGTGTATACGGTTTTTTGGCGGTTACAGGCACTCCTGTGGCTGAGCACATATTCTCTGTAAGTATAGAGCTATGTGTGTCCCGGTTTGCCCCACGGGGTCCTGGTGTCTGTGCTGAGCACTATTTTGTAGTATAGAGCTATGTGTACAGTTTGGCGGTGTCAGGTTACCGTGGGTGAGACTTTATTCTTGTAGTATAGAGCTATGTGTACAGTTTGGCCGGTGTCTGGCACTTCGGTGCTGCAGCACTAATCACCTGTTAGTATATGATGTCAGGGGTACTGTCTTGGCCGGTGTCATCGTTCCCTGTGCCCTGAGCACTTATTCTCAAGCCCCCCTGATTAATATAGTGCTGGAAAAAAGGAGTCTTTCAACCGCACCATTTTAAGTTTACTCGGACATGGTCTATCTCTGTCTTGGCCCGCAGTATTGACCCGGGCCAAAGGTTACAGTCGTGGTGCGGTGCACGGAGCCAGGCTGGCGTCCAGTCATCTATTACCGCAGGTTATAAATGCCTGATGACGACAGCACGCCAAACCTCGTGTGTGAAGCAGAGAATGTGGAAGCTGGGAAGTGTGAGATCCCAGCTCTTCACTGCAAGTAACTAGTCAATACCTCGCGGTGAGCGTTGCCCTCCGTTAGGAGTGTGGACCAAATTGAGCTTCTACTTGGTATTACTGGTGGGTTATACGTCTGTTCACCTACACCGGTGCCCTTTATCTTGGCACTTCTTATCTCATTTTACATCACAAGCTGCTGGAGGGAAGAAATGGTCTCTGTTACTTTGTTCTCCGTCCGGTGTCCATACTCCAGGTTCCTTACTGTTTTAACTACAATCTAGTCTTAGTGTTCCTGTAGCCTCGCCACTTGTACAATTCAGATGGACTATTTTGTTTACAGCAATCATTTGTCACATGCATGTTTTTTAGTCGTTTAAGACTAGTAAGAACACATTTTTAAAATAGGATGGCCTCCCACTCCAAGTTTGTTTCTTCTTTTTTAATTGTATAAAGGGGTTGTTCTCATAAAGGGATTGATAGCTATGTTAAAGATATCTGCAAAAACAAGTCTCTATTTGCAGTATTTGAGTACAGTAAAAGTGTGCATACCTATTCACCTCGTTTCCTGACAGGCACCATCTACATGTGAGCAATCTTGACAATTGTGAAGAGACGAACATGTTGGAGACAACTATCATTTTTCTTATAATTGGACCTGTCGTATGCTGCATGTACAGCAAAATGCCCCTCAAAAACAAATACAAATCATGACATGAGCCCATACTTTTGACAATTGATGAAGAAAAATGTTATTAGAAAACAACATTTTTTCGAATAGGACCATGTTAGTATTGCTGCCGTTTCATAAGCAGCATGAGCCCAAAAAATTATAAAAATTACTTCTCTAGCCAACTGTTAAAACAATTGTGAGGGAGAAATGCACTTAAAAGCCACAATTTCATGTTCCAGGACGAAGGACATTCATGTTTATTGCTGTATTCACTCAGCAACAGACCCCAAAAGAAAATTATAAATAAGACTTTTCTCAGCCCTGTTAATAATCGTGCGGGGAAGATGCTACTTAATAAAGGCCACTTTTTGTTACATCAGGCCCTGATTATTGCTGTATCTCACAGCACCATGACACAAAAAATTATAAAAATGTTCTTTCAGCTCCCCACTTTTAAAATTGTGAGGCCAACACGACCCCAAAACCTTTGACCATGCGAACAAAATTCTATAGATGAAGTGAGTAAAATTGGGGGAATATGGTTTTCATGTCACGAAACCTAGGTGTTCTTTTACCGTCTACCTCACAGCACAACCAGCAAAAATGAACTGTTTGTGGGAATAGAGAATAAAAATTGCCGGAAGAAATGATCATTTTAAAAAATCAGTTTTTTCCAAGGGACAATTTCTGTTTGGAGAGAATGTGAAAGTACACCCAGCAACTAATCCGCGAGACATCTCGGCAAGTGGGGCCACAACCCTCCATCAGATGTGCATGCATGCTTCATCTTCATGAAAGTCAAACGTCCAATTCATCTGTGGACAACCGGATGGCGTTTTGTCTGTAATGACTCCTCAGGTGTGCTGCCAGGGTGCTTGACACGTCACCTCCCTGCTTCAGATATGACGATGGCCTGTAAGGGCTGGACAACACACTTATGCTGCGTGGCGAGTAAAGTCCAGCTGGAGGTCCATTCAGCCTATTTTGGGCATACCACGATCAGTCTATTGGGTCGGAAACACATACAAAATCATCGGTGTTGAGACGCAGATAGTGATGCACCAGTGATCGTAAAGTTGTCTCAGGGGGTTTGTATGTGTGCCTGCATTTGCACGCGTAGGTGAAAGGTGGTCAAATATATAAGACTTGCCACGAGCGCGTCAACCCAATTAGGCTTCTGCTACATCGATCTTGTCTGATGCTGCTTGCTGCTACCGCTACGGCTACTTGGCACTATACCTGTCCTGTACGTCGACCTGGCGTTGTTCACGTGACATTTTGAAGATAGTGAGCAGAAGCACAGTTGTCTTCCAGTTGATCAATCACAGCAAGCGTCTCATTTCCTGCATTTTTACTTTATTTGGGTGCGGTGGAAGGAAAGTGCTGAGTTTAGTTTTTTGTTACCTCGGGGAACCAGGAGGGTGGCCACACCCGTAACTAGATGTTACATTTTGATGCCTTACTGCCGAGGATACATGTATGGACGGGAAAAGAATGGAGACCATCCAAGCACCTCATGTGAGAGATGGAGCCTTGAATATTCCAAGCCTCTGGGTTCTCGATGGGGCTCATTGCTCAAACAGTACATTTCTTGCCCTGTCATCTTTCTCCGCCGCATCAACAATTCGCACGCTATCCAACTCTTTTCCAAAGTCCCAGGGACCCGTCAGATAAACGTCGGTGTTAGGACTACTCTTCTCTATCCTCCTTCCCCGCCCGCTCCTCGGCCAGCCTTCAACGACGCAACCTGAACATTGCCTCAGATGCTGAAACCTGACGAGCTGAGGTGCGCCTCCGGCATGCACTAACCTGGCCCAGAACCACAGCCACTTAATGACACCCGAACCCGATTTAACAATTGCTGATGACAACCCTGGTCGGGCCTTGGGGCACTTCACCGGAGGAGAAAGCCTCGTGCTCGCAACTGTGTCCGGTCTCCATCCTCCACTGATCCAGCTGGCGCCGGACTGATGGTTCAGTGTGGTCCAAACGCATCGTTCCACCCGAAACTACAGATCCCCACCACACCAATGCCATCAGCCGTGGACCAGGGCATTGTCCGCCACCCTGTACCATTATTGGTGGCCGTCTTCAAAACTGGCAAAGGATGGTGCCGTGCTCTTTCACACTGCCTCCAATTCTCGTATATGGCTCAAAACACCCCGAGGTCCGCACCGCTGTTGAAGGCCATGTGTCACTCGATTACTTGCTTAATGGACATTGCGCACTCTAGGCCTCCCACCAATCGCTGGAGCATGTGGTGTATGGAGAGTGTTGCATTTCCAGCGTGTGCCACGTAAACAATGAAGCCGGGTTAACTGTTGGGAGGCCGGCTGACTCTGCATACAAGCCAGGCGGGACGATGCAGGGTCCGGGAACTACGTGAAACGGCGGGAAGTGCGAACTCAGACCATCGCGACCTTCTTCAGCAGACAGTCCAGGACCCCCCGGGAGTAGCTCTTTAGAAATTTCTGTGGACGACAAGCGCTCAATTACATGTGCCAGGCAAGGGATGCTGCTCCAGCATACCGATTTAAGGGCGGCAGCACGATTCGCCCAGTTATCGCTCACACCACTTGCACTGACACAAGGTTCTTTGTCACACAGAGGCGCTCGGTCCGTTGCGGAGAGGTTGAGAACATCCACAAGCTCAACTGACCTGTGTGGGGCAGGTCACTCCATGAAAGATTTTTATATTTCAAATACGGTTGTTTCTCTGGGCACGTGATGCACCAGAGGGACCCTTCGGGGGAAAAGATATACCCTGACACATCCTCAGTTCTTGCACGATGCGTAGCGCCTTAGCCTGAGTGCCACCCGTCCCCCAGAGCCATCCACCCAGAAACTCACCAGTGAGCTGTCACCAGAGATATAGCGGGCCCTAGGCGTTTGCTTACTAGTCTGTGTCGGGTGGTCAGATGGACTTTTTCCGGACACAGATGGCAGACAAGCGTTGAAACTTATTAGATGACATGTGGGCCTGGCCAGGGCCGGGAAGGCTTTTTTTGGCAAAGAAATGCACCTGCTCGGAATCTTGTATTGGGGCAGGCGACACGGGCCATGACGTCTGGCACGGGAAACCATCTGTGATCTCCGAGCCAGAAGGAAGGCAACATTTCAAAGACGACAGCATGGGCATGCCGACATTCAGGCTTTCTGGCTTGGGATGTCTTGGGTTGACAGATTTGTTTTGCTGCCCAAACCGGGGTAGACAAGAAAGGCTGGCTGCTAGACTGCGCCGACCTGTACGGTAGTGCCCGGGTCCGTTCAAACTGAGCGTGAGGAGTACGGCGTAGGTAGGATGTGTCTATGGTGGTTGCTGGTTTGGTACTGGGGCGTCCAAGCCGCTCCGGCTGGCCTGCCTTGCCAGCGGTCCCCACAGGCCTGATCCCTGATCATGACTCATGAGAGACATGAGGCAGCTGAGGAACGCTGGGTGGTGGCGGAGGACGGCCGAGAGTACAGAGGTGTGTGACAGCTTGGTTGGTGGCCCGGCGTCGGGTCTGGCCCTCTTTTTGGCAAAGTGTTGACTCCATTTCAACTCAAGCATTTGCTGCATTTGACTCGGACTATCGTTGGTGGTGGTTAACCACCTAAGGTGTCTTGCCTATACTTATGCGTTTACGGCAACAGGCGGCATATGACATCGACTGGGTCGAATCAGAGGAGGCTTGGCTTCAAAGAAGGCCCAGGCTTGAGAGGTCTGGACCTTTTTGATGGCGATTAGTGAGGAGCGGGCCGTTTGCGCTGTCCGTGGGCTGGCGGAAATCATATCAAGCGGACTTCCTGGACCGCCCTTCTCCCTTTTGTGGGGACCAGTATTGACACACCCATCGTCTTCCTCCTCGTCCACTGATGAGCGCTATCGACAAGCAAATTTGCGGAAAAGACCAGGTTTGGATCACCGCAATGTCATCATCATACATCATCCAGACACAGGTGACTTGGTCGTTTACCTTGAATTCTCGCATCCTGAAGCTTGCGGAGCTAAAAGCAAGGGGCACTGCAAGGCGTGCAGAGCCCGGGATTTTTGCCGATTGACGGCTTCCTTCTCCTCCTCTTGATGGACACAGTAACTGTGGGTTAGAGCAGACTAAATCATGCCTTCTTGATTCGTTTAACATGCCTTTATGTCCCCAAAACGCATTTTGTCATTCAATAGATGTTAAAGAGGGTCTTCAGAAATGGATATATACACAGTGGGTGGTGTACACGAGTTGACATTTGGGGCTTTGGCCTCTTCGCTTCATGTAGGACGGATGGACTCAGTGACCGCTTCTTTCTTGGACCTCAGCCGATAAGCGGGATTTCTACCACGGGGATGATTAGGATCACGACCTCACACTGCTGCGAGTTACCCTGCTGGACTCACGGGCACAGACAACCCACTTGCTGGAGCTAGCGCCGCTGCCTGAGCGCATGCTGTACCGCCCTCTTCTCCTGCGAAGATGAAGCCTTGCTTCACCGGGCTCCAAGTGGCGGGAGAGCTACTCATCATCTTTTTGTGTTTCCATTGTCACTGCTTCTGTCCTCATAACACGGGTCTTGGTATGCCAGAGGCTGATCCACTCACAACATGACCTCCCATGCCACTCTCACCATCTAATACTTTGCTGCCTACTGCAAGAAGCTAGGGGATATTTTGGCCCATTTCTTCTACGTGCCAGTAGCTGCTGACTGCCCTCTCCAAAATTGTTCATCCTACGCTATGATAGTGGCCGTGAGCCAGAAACATATGTAGATCTCTGGCTGAGGGAACGGAATGGGCACGAGGCAGGCGTTGAGGGAAGGGTGAAGGGGCGCGTGACCCGGCTCCGGGCCAATGCCAAGGTAAGTGTGTGTTGTACTGACGTTCCCACGACTCTTGGTTGGGGTTGTCATCGAGATCATCCGGGAGGAAGTGGATAATGACATTAAAGTCAGAACCAATCATCGGAACCCTTTGAAGTTGCTAGTCAGCCACACGCCGCCGCTAGATGACAGCTGGCAGTTGTGGCCTCAACCGAGTGACCCCTGCTGGCGACGTGCTACCCCTTGTACTGTGCTAATACCTGAGATGCTCAGAGGAACTGTTTTTGTGCCAATGCGACTCGCAGCGGTGTTGAGCCTGCCACCACTTCCTGTCTGAACCATTATACTGTTGTTTAAAATGTACGACACTGTTTGATGAAGTATTGTTTTGATAAAAAACAACCCCCCTGGGGTTTGTCTCCCAAATTTTCCCCCCCAACAAGCTTGGGGAAAACCTTTTAATATAAAGGGGCTCCACAAATGGCCAGGAAATATTTACTTGTATTGTCGTTTAAAAAAAATATTTTATTTTACTGAATTGTAAAAACAAAACAGGCTTTTAATTTTAAACCTTTCTTCATCAAAATTGCCCCTTTTTTGGGGGGGGTGAAAAAGAAATTTCTTTTTACAACAGCAGAAAAACGCTTTAAATTAAACCCCTGGGTTTTAAAAATTTCGCAAAAGAATTGAGCCCGCCCCAAAAAATACCCGTTTGTAGCGTTTAAATGGTGGGTATTTTTGCTACACCCAAAAAAGGGAAAAAATTTTTAATTAAAACCTTTTGCTTTTTTGAATTTTGCTAAAGGGAAAAATGTTATTTTTTTGGCAGTGAAAAAGGGCGGGTTTTTTTTAGTTTTCCCCAAAAAGCAAAAAACAACGCTTAATTTTAAAAAACCCTGGGGTGGTAAATTTGCCCCCAAAAAAAAATTGAGCCCGCCCAAAAACTAAAAGAGCTTTGTAGCGTTTTCCAATGGGGGTTTTTTTTTACGCTACACAACAAAAAAAACTTTTAATTAACCTTCCTTGTGAAATTTTGCTACGGAAAAATTTATTTTTTTGCGTGGGGAAAAAAACCGTTTTTTTTTAGTACCACAACAGCGAACAACCTTTAAATTTAACCCCCTGGATGTAAATTGCGCAAAAGAATTGAGCAGCCAAAAACCCCGCTTTTGGGAGCGTGTTAAAAAAGGGGTTGGGTTTTTTTCGCCCACAACAAGGGAAAAATTTTTTAATTAACCCCTCGCTTGTGAATTTTTGCTTTCAGGAAAAAAAAATTTTTTTTTGGGGGGTAAAAAAAACGGGTTTTTTTTTTGTTTTCCACCGCAGAAAAACGCTTTAAATTTTAAACCCTGGATTTTAAAAATTTGGGAAAAGAATTGAGCAGGGCCAAAAATTGGGGGTAAATTTTTGGGTTGTAAAAAAAATTTTTTCTTTAAATGAAAACAACAAGGGAAAAGGGTTTAGATTTACCCCCTTTAATATTCAATGTTTTCTTGGAGATAGCATTTTAAAAAATATATGCAGCTGCCGGAAAAAAATACTCCCCAAAATGGATTAGATCAATACCCCCCAAAAAAGAAATAAAAAATGGAAGAGAAGGGGAGTCCCCTGAGACAACTGTGACACCCCCCAAAAAAATTTTTTGTATAAAAATTGAGGGGTTTTTATTAAACAGTATCATAAGCAAGCCCGCTGGGACCTTTTCCTAAAACCCAAAAGGGGAGAGCGGTATGGCTTCCCCCCGGTCCCC
>JAODAL010031584.1:0-48222 GCA_025379985.1 Phyllomedusa bahiana
TAAAATGGGGGTTAAAAGACCCCTTTTTCCCCGGGCACTTTTAATTTTGGGGGTCAGACGGGTTTAATGGTCATGCTGCGGCCGGGGACAGGTATGTCAATGTCCATTTCAACAAATGGTGGTTAAAAAGACTCCTTTTCCCCAGAACTTTTTAAATTTTTGGGTCGACAGGTTTTAAGGGTCTTATGTTGGACGAAAGGTATTCATGTCCATTCAAAAAAAAATGGTGTTTTGAAAGACCCCTTTTTCCCAGCACTTTTTAATCTGGGGGTCGAAGTTTAAGGGTCATACTGCGGTACGGGACAGATATAGTTAATGTCCATTCAACTAAAATGGTGGTAAAGCTTTTTTTCCGGCATTTTTAATGGGGGTCATGCAATTTGGGGTTATGCGGTTCCAGGACAGGGATGTCAATGTCCAGTTCAAGAAAATATGGTCAAATCAACTGCCTTTGGCACTTTTTAATTTGTGGGTCATGAGGTTTAAGGCATGCTTGGGTGCAAGAAAGGGATAGTGAAGGGTCGGATTTTTTTTTCTGGGGTTTTTATAACCTAAGTGTGTTGCCAAAGAGTACAGTATCCATTTGACTGTTGTGGATGTTAATTCCAGTTTTCTCCTCCCTGTTTGGGTTAAGAATAAAGGTGTTTTTCCTCTCCATAGACTTAATGGTCATCGGCGATAATCTATTATGACTATGGGATATTTTTGAAAATTTGCCGAAATCGCTATCGACCCATGCGAAGTCAAGAAATCGTTCTCACTAACAGAGGGAAAGGCGGTTTTGGCAATGAAAAGGGTTACGCGCATTCCTTTTTTTTTAAAAACCTAGCTCCATACTAACCAGGGGAAGAAACGCACAAATGACTGTGGCTATTATCGCCCGTATTATTGGCCTGAGAGCGTATGGATGTGTCGTTATGTATGTTTTTCTAGACATGAAATAACGCCAGCTGTCAATCACTCTTCATGCCCTTATTTTTTGCATGACTTTTGTGCTCTCACATAGCAGAAAGCTTTGAATATCTCGTCATTGTTTACTCTGAAATCTCAGAGAAAATACATTTAGTGGATTGTGCTGAAAATCACATTACAGATAGTTGTTTTACCTCGGGAATGAGCTGCCAACAGATTTAAGTGACTTCTCGTGTGTTCTTACCTTTCATCAGATTTATTATTACATCATTATTGTTATTTATATTAGAGTTGAGGGAACCTGTAAAAATTGTACTCTCCAAAGGCTTTTTAATTTGCTGCAAATATGGTGAATGTATTCTACCATCTCTTCTTATTAAGATTATTAGTATTACTGGTAGAAGCACTATTATTTCCTCTATGCATAATCATCTACATTACATACCATAATTAGAAAGATATATGTATTAAAAAAGAGAAAAAGTTGAACAATTTATTTACATACACACGTGAACAAAATTGCTGGTACCTCTCCGTAAAAGAAAGAGTAAACCACAATGGTGACTGACATAACTTGAAACTGACAAAAGTAATAATGCAATTAATGTACTGAAAATCAGACATTGGTTTTGAATTGTGGTTCAAATGATTTTTTTTTTTACGTTTATGTAACTGGTCTGGACATAAATGATGATTCCCTTTAACTAAATTTGTTGTTACACAACCTATTGAGCTAGTCACTGACAACAAACAATTTCTGTAACTCTCAATGAGACTTCTGATCCTGTCCACAGGTATTTTGGCCCAATCTTTGTGAGCAAACTGCTCCAGCTGTCTCAGGTGGTCATGTGATTTCTCCAGACTGCATGTTCCAGCTTCTACCACACGTCTTCAATAGGACATAGCTTAGCTTGGCTGTCACAGGCTGTCCTCTAGTTGTCCCCAATCCTTTTAAGAATAATGAAGAGCATATTTGCCTATTTATAGCATTGTATTTTAGAGTCAGGTCAATATCAAATTTGACCAAAGTCTAAGTCATTGGATTTGAGTTGACTTGAATTAAATTTTCGCAAAAATAAAATCACCAACAAAATGGTCCCTAACCCTAAATTGGGGTAAGGGTTTTTGTGCAGTATGATGTCTGGTCTATGTCATGGTTACCATAAGGGCGTTGAAAAAGTAATGAGGCACTATGAAAACCATGAAATGATAAGTTAAACCCAACCCCTAAAATCCGATATAAAGCCTTAACCCTAACCCCAACTTAAAGGGGATTTATCGTATCATCAGTTCATCTGCTTTATTGTACTTTCAGTTTTTTCCGCTCCCAGCTGGGTGTTTCTTAACTGAAGGGGGATGACATCATCCCCCCTTCACTGTTCGTGCTCGCTCCCGAGTCAGTGTGTTTGTGTGAGATCAGAGGGAGGGGAAAGCACATCCCTGCTCTCCCCCCGCCCTCTGTTTGAGTCCACATGTCACTGTGTCATTCCTCTCCCTATGCAGTCTTGTTTTGTAAGAGCTGTTTGTTTACATACCATAGCCCTGCATTCAGTCTAGACAGTCTTCTATGAACTCAGAGCACTGTTCTCTTCTCATCTCACAGCTGGAGGTTTGTTACAGTTGAATCCTTTTTTCTATCAAATAATCCAGAGCATCTCATATTTGTCTCCTTTCTATGTTTACATTCAGCAGCTTTAGGCACCGAGCACAAGTCTGCTGTTTTCTGATTGTAGAAGCAGCTGCAGTGCTACTGTGGAGCTGCTGGCTGTGCAGAGTGAAATGTTGCCGGCCCCTTATTCTGAGTGAGAGAGACAGGAACATAATCTCCAAAAAATTGGGAATCTCGCAAGAGAACAAAGAGTGACTTTTGATCACTATATTTACTATTTTGCCATAGGCAAACTTAAACTCTATCAGTTCTCTATCTGTTAAACACTAAAACGTAACTTTTATTATATCTAACTCTTAACCTCTATACACACTATTTAAAAACCTGATCTCTAACCTCATCATTTAACCCTTTTAGCTTCTGAGAGAGGGAATAACTCCCTTTCTATTATCAAGTCTGGTGGAAACCCACCTACTAACAGGGGAGCCTTATATCTATAGCAAAGTACTAGCTTCAGCTGATATAAAAGGAAGTGAGCTCAGACCACATGTGATCGGACCTCTAAGCCTTGATAAAGCCAGGTTAGCTGGCGAAACATGTCGGCGAGGTCAGATATGACGTTTTAAATTGTGATCTCTCACCTCTGTCTACAAGTGTCACCTGCTGCAGACGGTGTCACAAGGGGGCCTTATTTGTTCTGTGTCTATGAGATTAGGGACGACTGCCCAAGTAGTTGGCTTGGGATCCCTTACTGAAGCTAGTACTTTGCTATAGATATAAGGCTCCCCTGTTAGTAGGTGGGTTCCACCAGACTTGATAATAGAAAGGGAGTTATTCCCTCTCTCAGAAGCTAAAAGGGTTAAATGATGAGGTTAGAGATCAGGTTTTTAAATAGTGTGTATAGAGGTTAAGAGTTAGATATAATAAAAGTTACGTTTTAGTGTTTAACAGATAGAGAACTGATAGAGTTTGTTTGCCTATGGCAAAATAGTAAATATAGAGAGACAGGAATACACGCTCACGTGAATACGACCGTGGGCCAGACAGAATGTTAATTAGTAGAACCAGCAGCCAATGAAATGAAAGGAGGAGGAATCCGACTGGCACTGGAGAAGAGTGTTTACAGAAAACGAAGATAAGGGAGACAGTGAGAACAAGACAGCTTTGCAAATGACATCCAAGTTGCTTCTTTTCACTGTCCCCTTATTCTGAAGACCATTTAATGTAACGATACAACCCCTTTAAGGTTATTGTTAGGGTTCGAGTCAGGAATAGGGTTATGTTTAGAGAAAAAATTGAGGTTCTTGACAACCTCAAGTTAGGTTTAATCGAACTGAACAAGGCTCTATTTAGAGCAACACCTATTAACAAGCTGGTATAACCCCAGCTACCCGACTTTTTATATTAACAGATTATGATTCTAAGTGACTACTGGGCCATTATGGGAACCATGATGAATGTTATTTTTCATCCAGAATTGTTCAGGTAAAGGTATGATGTGTTGAACTGTTCTATCTCGAGATAAATGAAGGGACATTCTTGACATTTTTAGACAATTTAAGCTTTTCCCAAGCTTAGGCATCAATGCAAATTTTTGTTTAAGCTGTGGGTATTACAAACAGAGATTAGAGCGCTCTCACTTCAGAGCTGTCACTGTTAAAGTGACAGATGCTATTAACATTCTGTAATAAGTGGTCGAGATCCTCTCTTGGCATTCTCGGCCTAGAACCACTAAAGCCCCTTAAATTCTAACGTTTTCACTGCTGTAATCTCTTCCTCTATAAGTGATTACTTTGTAACATTCAACAAGTCATTATTCTGTAAGTCCTCATCTTTTTACAGGCTTTGCCCTGCATTATTTTGGGACAGATATTTTGAGTCAATTAGTAAAATACAACAATATTTCCATCCCTTTCAAGAAAGGCATGTGCTGCAAGTTATTTATAAGACAGGTATCATGGTTGTACCTGAATCAACCTGGATTTTCTTAGCTTTTTTCAGTTTGTGCATTCATTAATTCATGTATATGTTAATTCAACTATTCATTTATTTACCTACACTGTACGTGAAAAAAATGAAGCGGGGCATGTATGAAAACTGTCTAGCTGTAAGACTGTCCTTTGTTGCCCATAGCAACCAATCAGAGCTCCACTTTCATTTTTTCAGAGCACAATATGAAATGAAAGTGGAGCTCTGATTGGTTGCTATGGGCAACAAAGACAGTCTTAGACCTAGACGAGTTTTATACATTAAGACTGTTAAAGCTTGCCGGTTATTGCAAATCCCCGAACTTCCAATCACTTCTTAAGCAGGTTTGGGTGTTTTGTAAATTTTGATACATATTAGTCTTCTCTCTTTATTCCATGCTGTGTTTTCCAAGACAATCAGATGTCTCCCTTTGATCAGGCTTAGACTGGCCTGAGCAGGTAATATGCATGGGGGGCACGGGCAGGGACAAAGAAATAAAAAAGTGAAGCAGAAAGCAAGAGGCAGAGTGCAAGAGTCATGTGTAGTATTTGCAATCATATACAGTAGCTGTATTGTGGGTCCATGGGCGTAACTATAGCAGTAGCAGTCATAGTAGCCATTATGGAGTCCAGAGCTTGATGGGGCCCACTCAGGTGTAAGAACACTGTACTAATTTTTAGATAATGGGGGTTTTCTGCCACCTACCACTACTATGTGGGCACTCTGATATATAGGACTATATTTATAACAGTAATAATTACTACCTATACTGCTGCTTGAGTTTTCTGTCATTAGGTGTTGGGAACCCACCTCATTTTGTTATGAGACCCTATTGATGCTAGTTATACCACGGGATGGGCACCAGGAATCAGCTCCACTGGTGGACCCCAGGCATCCTAGCCTGATACTGCCCCTCCTGCTGCATCTTCACCTCAAGAAGTTTCATACACAGGCTGATACTTTAACACAATATTTCCTCCTTCCTTTCTCTCTTTTACAGCACACAGATATTAAAGTTGGGGTTCTGCTGCAGATTTCCCCTGCAGAAACTTGTTCCCTGTCTTGTGTTTAATGTTTTTGAGAATATGGACTTTTCTTTACAACTTATGTTTGAAAAAGAAAATAAAAGAGTTGTGAATGGTATAAAATAATAAACTATAAACCAAACATAAGAGCTTAACCAATGTCGAAGCCACTTTATGTCACCTACCGTAAGTCCTTCCTGCAAACATCTTTTTACATGAAAGGCATATGGCTCAAAGAAGAGAGAAAACATTCCACTTTTTCCTTGAGTTATTCTTTAATCCTCTGTTTAGTCCAAATTGCAG
This sequence comes from Phyllomedusa bahiana, assembly GCA_025379985.1. Classification (NCBI taxonomy): domain Eukaryota; kingdom Metazoa; phylum Chordata; class Amphibia; order Anura; family Hylidae; genus Phyllomedusa; species Phyllomedusa bahiana. The sequence continues at coordinate 5,818 of JAODAL010031584.1, forward strand.
TACATGTATAAGATTTTCAAGAAACCTTAGTTTCTTAGAAACCTTAAAGAGCTTCCTCATAACAAACAATCATCGGTCATTTATTCAGTTCTAGAAAAACTTGGTGACACTTAATGTGGCTGTGATTACAGTTCTCAAAGACGTTGTCCTGAAACAGATGAACCAAATTTGCTTCCTAGTCATATACCCATCAACAATATGACAACATTTTCAAAGTTTTGGTCATCTCTAGTCCCAAAGATAAATATGTCTGGCTATGTAGAGATACTGAATGGAAAAAAAAGTTATTGGCTTAATGGCTTTCTTACATTTTCTAAATGTATTCTATGTATTCTCAGTTGGTATGCGATTTGTTACTGCAAGAAATATGTATTTTTCTTTAAAAAGAAGAGAGCACTATCCCACCACTCTCCACCTCTTCACATTGCAGCAACAGTACTCACTGCATGAAGTGCATGGAGACAGCCATCGCTTAACACTTTGAGGGTCCATGGAGGTGAGAGAGTACCCAATACTGACCCTATGATGAAAATGTATGTCATTGTCAGTTGTCAGTTGATATGCCATGACATTCATCTTCACATTATGTTCTCATGGGTACTACCACTGTGAGATCAGTGGCAGGAGTCCGGCTGTAATACATTGGTCTGCTCCCTTTGTAACTGCTAAAATCTGAGAAAACTTTGATTGCAAGGGTTAAGTACTCTGATCAAACATATTTGCAGCACAAAACAAAGAAAGGCGTCCTTATTTAATAGGGTTTGTTCTTAAAAATGACTTCTAGGGTATACTAGTAGTATGTTCTAATAGATCACTTCTATGCACATGTAGAGCATGCAGGCATACCAACATTTTATTACAGCGGTTGTTCCACAATTAAATATTAACTCACGATATTGGCAAATGCATAAAGTAACAATAACATAAGTTTTTCAATTGGAATAAATAAAAAGAAGTTTCTATGTATGTATATTGCTATTATTTTCTTGTAATGGCACATCCTACTGTTCCTTTTATTATGTTGCAGAACATCTACCAAACGTGTCCAGTCTTTGTGAGAGGAAGATGCACCTAATACTCAAATTCTTCTTGGCTTGCCTGCTCAACAACAGGAATTATACTGGTGCCCATGTAAAACAGAGACGGGCTGTCGGACTGAGCTACTGAGCATGTGTGACCATCAGCACTGAACAACTTAACTGGACATTCTGACATGGAAAAAGGAAAAAAATACCAGGGGTTCTACAACAAGTATGCAACAGCAATGATTAGACCAGGAAGAATCTATTTTTTTAATTTTTCCAATTGATTTGTGTGATCTAATGGAGTAAATTACAATTTAATGGTCAAATAGCATGGAGAAGACCCCTAGTGCTAGTACCCAACATACAGAAGACAGACTGCTATGTAGTCTATAGTACAATAGCTAGGGTTTTGACAACTGCAATCTTGAGAGCTGATTATCTGAGTCCAAAGAAAGTTCCAGCAAAGGCAGTATATTAGAGAATTGCTCATATCCCTGGTCAATTCCGTAGTAGTGAAAATAAGTGAATATAACACATATCCTTGGTAAAACTGCTCTTCTGAGGAAACCAATATAAGATGCTGTGTAGAAGAGAGATAGTTATCCTATGAACCCATCAATTATTTAATTATTCCGTTTAACAAGTATACCACATCTAATTACAAGTGTTTTTATAGCTGACATGTGAATAATTTCCAACTTAGAAGAATACAATGCCACACAAGACAGGTTATGGCAGCACATTAATAAAGCAGAAAAAATAATAAAAAATGATTAATTATTGAATCTCTCCTCAGAGGTTGTAGTTTCAGGTGATTGAACTACAGTCTGAGTGTTGTCTATATAGAAACACTTATAGAAAATGTACCATTACACTTCCTTTCATCAGTAAAGCTTTCCCAGTTTTTACTTTTGATGACAGGTTGTGTTATTCCTCCAAGCTGCACAATGGCATATTACAACACCCATAGAGCTTTGTGGAAATAAATGGTGCCGTCCTTCAAAAATTAGACCCATGTCATACCACTCATATCATATAAAATTACACCAGTTTATTAAGGTCACTAAAAACACAAACACTTGAAAGCAAAGCCAAAAATGAAATAAAGATAAGAATCTTAACTCCTGCTAGATTTTATAGAGGAGAAACAGTGTACAGCGCCACATACATAAAAATATAGTATGCTAATAATGGCATGAGCGTGGCAGAATTGGAACAAACAAGCAAATAAACATCAGTCATCTGAGAACAATAATTGATAAAACAACATAATAATACTGTCACGGTTGGTAGTAGTGGATCCGCTGGACCACCGCAAGCGATGGTGTAAGCCACGCCAGGGAGCGGAATCGGTCCCGGTTTTCACCAGAGCCCGCCGCAAAGCGGTATAGACTTGTTGCGGCGGGATTCTACCAGGTCACTTCCACTGACGTGACTTGCTTGCGATGGCAGCCAAGGGTGAGCGTGGTACAGAATCGTGAGGCGTAGAAGTAGTTGGGGACAGGCGGAAAGCTCAGGACAGGCGGAAGAGGTTCGTGGTCGAGGGACGGAAGCAGACGGTACGGTACACAGGAATCACGGCAAGACAAGGAACGCTTTCTCAATAGGCTAATAGGACACTAAAGATCCGGCGCTGAGCCCAGGAAGGGGCAGGCTTTAAATAAGGGCAGTGACCGGCAATGGAATTTACCGGTGCGCTGGCCCTTTAAATTTAACAGTGCCGGTGTGTGCGCGCCCTAGGAGTCGGGGACGCGTGCGCTGGGAAGCAGAGACACAGTCAGGAGCGCGGCTGGGTGAGTAAGAGGCATTGGAGCGTGTCCCGCTCGCCCACGGGACACGGATACTCCCGCGACCTGGGGAGAGGGTCGCGAGGACATACGTGACAAATACCAAACAAGGTAACGATCATCCACAATGAAGCATGATTGCCAAAAAATGTAAATACATAGAAAATATGAAACATTGCTTGCCAGTGAGTAGCCAGTCAAGAAAAGTAAAGAAATCTACATCTAACGGACAAAATATATATGTCACAATTAATACTCACATCAAACCATTAGAAAAGAAAATAGTCAAAGTATAAGACAAGGGAAGAAAAGGAAAAAATACAAGAAGGCGTACAGACGCAATATACAGTGCGCAAGAATCCCACTACATGTGTAGCTTCCTCATTTTGAACTGCAGACAATGGTTGGTCTGTTTACTAACCTTAATAAAATTATGTAATTTGTCATAATATGGGTGTGCGCCTTTATAAACTCTCTTTCTTAGTGAATCTTCCATGGAATTTCATATCTCAGAGGTTTACAATCCCAATTGTATTGCTTCCAGGGAAGAATATCTTTGTAATATATGGAGCACATAGAGTGCTTATGGCTCTGTAAGGACCTTGATGCTATATTTTGTCCCTCCAGTGACACACTGTTGTATAAATGGCACAACACATTTGATGCACCTAAAATGCAAAATTGCCATACAAAGTTAGACGCATTACACTCTATGCATCTTACAAAGTTTGACGCATTAGACTCTATGCATCTTACAAAGTTTGGTGCATTACACTCTATGCATTACAATGTTTGGCGCATAACACTTTCATTCATACTGTCGTATTATACACTCCTATATATGTTTGGAACTGGTGTGTTGGTGCAAAGTAAAATAAAAATGGCGCATGGCAATTCATAGATGTCGCCCAAAGTTTTTGAGAGTTGGAATGGATAAAACCAAGCTAAAGGGATTCAATTATACTTCTCATGTAATAAAGTATTATATTGTAACACAATAATTAAAGGGGTTTTCCCATCTCACACATTGATGACATAAATAGGATCGCTAGGAATTTCAGGATAGGGGCACTTTATGGCCAGGTTATTGTCAAGGCACCCTTCTAACAAGCCCAAACTAGAGAACTCCTTTAAGAAGCGTTACATAGGTTATCCAATCTCACACATTGATGCCATATCAATAGGATATGCCATCAATGTGTGATGGGTGTGGGCACTGCCTCTGGGACCAGCACCTACTGTATCTCAAGAACAGGACCCTGTAAAAGTCCTGTTTCTAAATAAAGCAAGTGGGCACTCTTGCATAGTTAATTTTGATTTATGTCAACAGGAGCTCTGAGTACAACAGAGCACAGGTGCTCACCTTTACTTGGACTGAAATGAATGAAGAGTAGCTGCATAAGCGGGATCACTTCTCCATTCTGAAAGGGAAGCTTTTCGAGATAGGGGACTTTTCTTGAGATAGGCGTGCGTCCCACATCTGTGACCTGCACCTATAAGACATCGACGACATATCCTATCAGTATGACATCACTGTGTGAGGTAGGATAATGTTATTAATACTTCATAAAGTGGATCACTGCTTTAGACTTGTTATAAGGGTGATTGACAATAAACTGATCATACAGTGTCCCTATGCATGTAAATCAGGAGATTATAATCAGCTGACTATACAGGTATGTACATGAGGTCTGTGTGGCTTTCAAATTTAGATGTCAAAACATGACTATTTGGCCACTTAACCAAATCATGTCAGGTCAGAAAATAGTGTGGAGCACCTAGTACTTGCAGGGTTGCAACAGTCACAACTGAGGCTCCACATACCTAGCTACTGAATTGCAAGTTATGTTTCTGGTCTAATTGTGTAGGCTAAAATGACATGAAAGCTTCATTAGTATCATTTGAAGGTGTAGGCAATACGCTCTTATCCTTTATTCTGTGAATGAACGGTAAACTACATTTTGGGCAATCTCATTAAAACAATTGATATTTAAAGTGGCAGACCATGTGCTGCTCTTAACTAAAAAAGAAAGAAAATCAATGTCTGTTGAGATAATAAACTTTATCACAGTAACATATGACTAATTAGTAGCAGTGTGACTGATGGGCCACACCACTTCACCGGCTGCAACAGCTGGTTTATATTCTACATCCTAAACCCATGACTATTACAGGCACATTAGTAGATGAGGCAGCATCTGGTCATGGTTTCAGTATATGACAATTGTACTCTCGCGACAGATTGAGGTTTATAGAGACAACATTGTCTCCTGTCTGCAGGCATCATCCTAACACTTTTCAGCTCTTCATCTTTTATATCCATCATCACCTCTTCCTAACATTCATGGACAATACAGTCTATTTAGATCTATAGATATATAGATCAGAGACAAGATTTTTTTAAGTTGTAAGAATGAGTGATTTACAGAGCTATAGATGGAAATCTCTATACCTTTATCACCATCAACTATTCCCCATCAAGAAATGACACCTTTTTTATAGGGCACATATGGAGCTTCTTGTAGACTGCAGATTAGAGTGTATGCTATTATACTGTGTGTGACCCCCATCCCTGTAACAGGCAAATTAAGAGGAGCAGCATTAGGCACAATATAAGGGGCACAGCAGGTACAATATGAGGTGGCACCTGTGGTAATATAGCAAGTGTAGAATTAGCCCCTAAGCTCTAATATTAAAAGGAACTACAGCAAAACGTTGGGAGTTGGCACATAGGGCACCACAGCAGTATTAGGTAACATAGGCCAGCACAGCAGAGTATTAGGTGATACTTTGGACATTACATAACTAGGCACAATATTGGGGGCAGTAGAATATTGGGGGCAGTAGCAGGCCTAGTATAGTTGGAAGGTAAAATCCAAAATTAAAATGTATCCAGCACCAGTTAAAATCCTGAAGTTTTATTGGTAATCTATTTAAAAATGATAAAGTGGAACAGACAACACTGATGCATTTCGAGTTATACAACCCTTAGTCGTAGCACACATAATTGTTAATCGCAAATGTTTTAAACCATTTTTAAATGGATTACTAATAAAACCTGCATTTTATCTGGTGCTGGATACATTTTGATTTTGGATTTCACTATTGCCGGTTGCCCGCTGGAATCTCTGTGCATCCTCACAATCACTCCGCAGAACACAGGAACAGGTAAGCTATCTGTCATGATTGTGCTTGAAAGACCCCCAACCTTGAGCTCTGGTTGCCGGCCATGGCCATTGCAACTAAACCGCGGTTTCAGACGTAGTTCTTTAAATTTGTGTTCACCAGTGTGAACTCTGTCATTCCCTGCTCTATATTGTTAATTGATTCCTGGCCAATGCCCGTGGTCAAGAATCCTTCAACACTCTACTAGTTAACCTGTTTCCTTGCAATTCCTTTTGATTGATAGCCTTGTGTTCCAACCCAGTATTTTGGGGCTTCCACCTTTGTCCTTTGTTCTCTGGTCAGATATATAAGGGCTATTTGGCCACTTCCCTTTGCCTGCTATATTGGTTCCTTTAGTGCCTGTAACTAGTCTCTATTCTTCTTTGCTTATTCCTGTTACCTGACTTTGGCTTTGTTATCGACAATCCCTCTGCCTTGTGATTCTGTACTGCTTCTCCCGACTGTTACTAACCTGGCTAGTTTGACTCTCTTTGATTGTGTTCAGTGTTTGTTTGTCTGCTTCTCGTGTATTCACTTATTTAGTGTATCTCATAGTCTTCGGTTGGGGCCGACCTGTTAAGGAGTCAGGCACCCCCAGAAGGCAGGGACAGTGGTTGGGAACAGCGTCAGGGCCTCACTCTGTCTGTGTCTACTCGTGCACCCCTTACCGGTTCCTAGCTTTTGAATCGTTCATATTTGGAAGGTGTCAACAGCAAATTACTATAATCAGAGAAGATGCTAATTGAAAGTTTCTAACCTTCTTTTTTTGGCAGGCTAGGGAGAACTTTTGGCTTCTCAGTCCCAGATACAATTAGTTTACCAGCAGCTCCTTTATCAACACTTATGCCTATAGGGCACTTCAGTTACAGTGGAAAACTGAAAACAGGTAGCATAAAAAACATACACTGAAAAATAACAAAAATAAATATACCAACAACCAAATCATAGTCATAGCCCAACAACACCTACCAATAATTATGTTTAACCAAGGTATCTGCTGGTGTCATGATGTTAGCCAACACAAGAATGTTGCTTCATTTTAATGTTTGTTTTTTCCTCCCCCTCACCTCTTTGCATTTTCATATTTGTGACTCTAAAGAATATTAGACTGATGACCATAAAGACCAAAGGAATTCAACAGTGTTGAATGGGGTGTCATGATGTTAGCCAACACAAGAATGTTGCTTCATTTTAATGTTTGTTTTTTCCTCCCCCTCACCTCTTTGCATTTTCATATTTGTGACTCTATATAGTGTCTTTAGGATATGACAGACAATTCTGATAGATGTCTGTATGTATGTATCTATCTATAAATGGGAAAAACTTGTAGAACTCACAAAAGTTTGGAAAAAAGTGAAAAAGGGGGAGCTTTATTCCATATCCACAGGCTATGTTTCGGCTCCTAACAGAGCCTTTTTCAAGCAATTAGACACTCCTAATCAACTTGTTACATGCATTAAAGATAGCTGTCTTAAATAGTCACCTTTATAAAATACTCCTGTCCACAGACTCAATTAATTAGTCAGACTCTAACCTCTATAACATGGGCAAGACCAAAGAGCTTTCTAAGGATGTCAGGGGCAAAATCATAGACCTGCACAAAGTTGGAATGGGATACAAAACCATAAGTAAGACGCTGGGTGAGATGGAGACAACTGTTGGTGCAATAGTAAGAAAATGGAAGAAATATAAAATGACTGTCAATCGACATCGATCTGGGGAACCATACAAAATCTCACCTCGTGGGCTATCCTTGATCATGAGGAAGATGAGAGATCAGCCTAAAACCACACGAGGGGAACTTGATGGTCTCAAGGCAGCTGGGATCACAGTCACCAAGAAAACCATTGGTAACACAGTACACCATAATGGTTTAAAATCCTGTAGTGCCTGCAAAGTCCCCCTGCTCAAGAAAACACATGTGCAGGCCTGTCTGAAGTTTGCCAATGAGCACCTGGATGATTCTGTGCGTGATTGGGAGAAGATGCTGTATCGAGATGAGACAAAAAGTTAGCTCTTTGGCATTAACTCAACTTGCCGTGTTCAGAGGAAGAGAAAATGCTGTCTATAACCGAAAGAACACCATCCCCAATGTCCAGCATGGAAGTGAAAACATCATGTTTTGGGGGTGTTTCTCTGCCAAGAGCACAGGACTACTTCACCGCATCAATGGTAGAATAGATGAAGCCATGTATTTTAAAATCCTGAGTGACAGCCTCTGTCCCTCAGCCAGGACATTAAAAATGGGTCGTGGCTGGGTGTTCCAACAAGACATTGACCCAAAACGTACAGCCAAGGCAATAAAGAACTGGCTCAAAAAGAAGCACATTAAGGTCATGGAGTGGCCTAGCCAGTCTCCAGACCTTAATCCTATGGAATACTTATCGAGGGAGTTGAAGCTCCGAGTTACCAAGCAACAGCCACAAAATCTTAGTGATATAAAGATAATCTGCAAAGAGGAGTAGACCAAAACTCCTCCTGACATGTGCGTAAATCTTATAATCAACTATAAGACGACTGACTGCTGTGCTTGCCAACAAGGGTTTTGCCACCAAGTATTAAATTTTGTTTGCCAGAGGGATCAAATACTTATTTCTCTCTGAAAAATAAAAATACATTTATATAATTTATACAATGTAATTCTCTGAATTTTATTTTGGATATTCTATTTCTCAATGTTAAAATTAACTTACCCTTAAAATTATATACTGTTCATGTCTTTGTCAGTGGGCAAGCTTACACAAATCAGCAAGGGATCAAATAATTATTTCCTTCACTCTATCTATCTATCTATCTATCTATCTATCTATCTATCTATCTATCTATCTATCTTTAAGCACAAAACGTCGCAGTATACATTTTACTTATTATTTTGTTTTCTTTCTTCTTTCGATATGTGTTTGACTCCTAGCTCTAAAGAATATTAGACTGATGACCATAAAGACCAAAGGAATTCAACAGTGTAACTTAAATTTTTGCCGCGTGGAGCTGTTGCTATATTTGGAGTACATTTTACAGACCACATACCCACTTTTCACACCACACCTCTTTTTACAAGTTCCTCCTTGCACTTATAACTCATAATTGGTGTTGAGCGATTATTATCGACAAAGTTGAAATCGGCACAGTTTTTATGTTGATTGAAATTTTTAGATCATGCGATAATTTAGGTTAAAATCTGTGCATCACTTTTAAAATTTTGGGCGCCTTTTTCGGGCCTTTCCCTTCATTTTGGGGGCCACAAAGTATTTTACAGAAAGAGCAGGTGAGATGTGTTTTGCGACGTCAGACTGGGGGTTTATGGTTTGCGTTTGGGCTAAAAATCACATGCCCCCCCGTTTTACAAAACACCCTTCCTTTTCATATCATGTCTGCCCTCTCATACAAAGGACGTGCGCCCTCCCTTGCCAAACAGCTCAGCGAAATTTTTTCTATTTTTCACAGAAAAGCCTACGTTACTGTATCCTTACAACTTACTTAGATCAAGATTTAAAATTTTTTATGTGTTAGTAAAATTTTTTAAAGGGAGCACTACCGCGTAAAGTCAGGGGGATGGGGGGGGGCGGGAGGGGGGTGGGCCCCCGGGGGCAAACACAAACAACTCTAAAAAGAATACTGGAAAAGGGTTCACCAAACTTAGTGTAACTTCACTGCAATAGTTTAAAATTAACGTTTTCTATTGAAATATTTTTGGATATTGGCACCTGAATTTAAATTTTGGGATACACACTTTTCTAGAAACTGCGGGTCTTTTTGGGTTTAGGGGGCAAACCCACTTTTATTATATATAATTTCAATATGTTTTTTTTAAATTTTTTAAACCCTTCCATTTTGTTGAATAGCCTCCTTCAGTTAAATTTAGAATCCAGCAATTTTTATCACACAGTTGAAAGGTCAAAAATCCCTTTTTTATTATCCGAATAAAATTTCAGATACTTTTTTTTTACATTTTTGGGCAGTCATTTTGGGGTTTCTTGGGGGAACCTTTGCACTTAAAGTAAATCAGCAATTTTGTAGTCACCACAGGAATTAAAAGGTGCCAAAAAACCTTTTAATATCCGTATACATTTCAGACGGGTTTTTTTTTTTTCTTTTTGGTCAGTCAGCTTTGTTCATAAGCTACTTTGTTTTAAATTTTTGAATACACAATTTATAGCCCCACGGGTTGAATTGAAAGGTCCAAAAAAAAACCTTTTATTATCCCTAACATTTCAGAATGTTTTTTCACTTTTGTTCAGTCAAGCTTTGTTCATAAATTACTTTGTATAAATTTAAATACAGCAATTTTAGTATTAAACCACAGGTGAATTGAAAAGTTCCAAAAAATACCTTTTTTATCCTGTAAAATTTCAGACATTTTTTTTTTCATTTTTGGGCAGTCAAGCTTGTTCATAGAGCTTTTTGGGAGTTAAATTTAAAAAAGAAATTTTAGTATCACCACGGGTAAATTGATGGGTGCCAAAAAATATTTTTTATTACCCGTATACATTCAGATACTTTTTTTTCCCTTTTGGGCGCGGGGCCAGCTTTGTTAAGAGCCCCCCTTGCATTAAATTTAATCCACAATTTTTTTTTGATTTGGGGGTTTTTGAAAAAGCTGTGTTTGCCGTCTTTTAAAAAAGTTTTCAAAACTCTTCCATCCCTTTTCCCCAATTTTTATTTTTCTGAACATTGAAAAATTCAGGTGGTAAGCGAGCAAAGAGGGGAGGACATGGGGGTAGATACGAGAAAAGGGTCTCCTTCCATCTGGCAAACACGCATCCAGCGGATCGTCAGTTGCAGGCCCGTCAGGCCTTCATCGCGGGGTGGGGGCCCCTGTAAACTCAAAAACAAACACCCGGGCCAAATCTTCCTTCGGGGGTTTAAAGAAACCCACCCCACATCTTACCTCCTCGTCCTCCCATCACGGCCAAAAAATGTCACCCATCACATCACAGCATCCCCCCCAACATAAGCAACAAAAATTCAACTCTTTTCCCCACCATGGATAATCCATTTTTTCTAAACCCTTGATGAAAAAAATGGGGGTTGGGGTCCTGTTAAAAGACAAGGGGCCAAAGAGGATTTTTCTCTGCCTACGCCCAGTTACTGAGCCACAGAGGAGGAAAGGAACCCCGTCAATCGGAAAAAAACCTGGGCTTCCAAAACGCCTTGCAGTCCCTCTTGCTTGACCTCGCTCCTGGATGCAGAATGTCGATGACGAAGCACCTTGTTGATGATGAGCCCTTTTGCGGACCAAACGTGGTCTTTTTCAGCAAATTTTGCCGCGAGGGGTTCATCACGGGACGAAGGGGGAAGACGATGGGTATGTCATACGGTCCCACCTAAAAAAGGGGAGGGGGCGGTCGCGAAGTCCGCTGATATGATTCCACATCACGAAAAACACAAACCCCGCCCTCGTTTATCGCCGCAAAAAGGAAAGACCTCTCAACCCCGGGGCCCTTTTTTTGACAACCCTCGATTACCCAGCGGGTCATTCCCCGCCTTTGCCGAAACCATAAGTAGAGGAAGAATTTTTGGGGGTTTAACCACCACCAACTTCTAGTCACTGCACGAATGCATATTAAATGGAGGCAACATTTGGGCAAAAAAAAGGCCAACCGATCCCGGGCCCCCAACCACTGTCCACCCCTCTGCCCCCACCTCCTCCTCCTCCGCCACCACCAAGCGTTTCCTCAGCTGCCCATTTCCTCAAGTCATGACCGGGATCACCTCCGTTTCAGCCTCCACCCGCCCGGTCCACCAGCACACCAGAAAAACCCCCCTACCCCTTCTTCCACTGCCAGTTTGACAACCTCACCCGTCAGGGGCCATCTAAAGCCACCTTTCGGGTTTTTCCATTTTTGGAGAAGAAAAAAAACCTTTTAAAAATCCAAACCTCCCAAAAGCCAAAAGCCTAATTCGGCTTTTGCCAGTTTTTGGGGCCTTTGGGAAATGTTCCCTTTCCTCGGGGGACACAGAGGGTTTCCGCCACTCAGGGCCCTTTTCCTCCCCCAATACCAAAAGCCGAGCAGGCATTTCTTTGCCAAAAAGCCATCCCGGCCCTCCAGCCACGTTCATCAAAAAATTTCAAGCGCGTTTTCTGCATCGTGTCCGAAAATCCATCTCACCACCGACACACGGACTATAAGACGGCCAAGGCCACTATATCTCTGGGACGCTCACTGGGTGACTGGGGGGATGTCTCGGTCTGACTGCTCCAGGCCCGGCGCCCTCTTCAAAACCACGGGGATGGTGGGGGCCTTCCCCCCAAAGGGTCCTCTGTGGCATCAGGGGCCCAAGAAACCAAGCCGTGTTGAAATTAACTGCTTTGGAGACCGCCACACACAGGTCAGGGCTGTGGGACGGCCCCGTAAAACGGGAGCCCCGAGCGCTCTGGGTGCCAAGAACTTTGTGCCGGGAAAGGGTGGTGTGGGCAAAGGGCGAAATCTCTGGCCGCCCCTTAAGATGGGTAGGCTGAGCACACCCCTTCCGCACATATCGGAACCTCGTTGTCCAAAAAATTTTCTAAAACACCGGGGTCTGGACTCCCTGCTGAGGAAGGCTCAAAATCTAATTTTCGCACTTCCGCGTTCGCACCCTGCTTCCTACCCCCTGGCTGCTTTGCGCGTCCTCGCCCCCCATCAACCCTCTTTGTTACTTGGAACACGTGGAATTCCACCCCCACATGCCCCGATTGTGGAGCAGCCAACCCTTTACGCATACGAATGACACAGGGGCCTGAAAAGCACGTGGGGGACCCGGGGTTTGAGCCCCAAGTGGAGGTGAAAGAGCCTGCACCACTTCCCATTTTGAAGAAGCCCCAAAAAATGGTAGTGCGGACATCCCCTTGTCACATGAGTTTTGGGGTGACTTATTTCGGAACGATCGTTGACACTCTGAAACATCGGTCCCCCCAGCGCAGAGGGGGAGGGACCAGATGCGGACACGAGCCTTTCTTTCCATCGAACCCACAAGGCCCACGTTTCTAAATTTTTATCATTTTCATTAGGCAGTGGTTCGGGTCCAGGGATAGTGCAAGCAGCGCATCAGCTCTCAGGGGGCATCATCCAGCAAGCAGGGGTGTGTTGAAATGTCCGAAACGGAGGGGGAGGAGGGGAGGTATTCCAGACACCGACGTTACCGACGTCCGCCTTGGGAAAAAGGTTTGGCGCGAATTTGAGGGGGAAATAAGGAAATCATTTTGCTAGTGCCCCTCGCCCGAGCTTGGGAAATCAAGGGCCCCTCTCTCACATTTCCCCCAACATGATCCCCGCATTAAGGCCATCAAAATGAACAAAAGTTACGGGGGGCCACCCTCTGGATCTCCGTTCAAAAAAAAAAATCACACTTTCCTCCACCCACCCAAAAAGAAATAAAAAGCAGGGAAAGGAGACCTTTCTGATTGATCTGCTTTTCTGATTCACGTTTTCAAAGCACGGGGGAAAAACATCAGCACAAACAGAGAATGCCAAGTAGCCGTAGCGGCAGCAGCAGCGCAGGGAAGGTGGGGAAAGCCTAATGGGGACCCTGCAATCTTATTTACCACCCCAATGCATGCAATGCAGGCCACTTTCCAAAACACAAGACCAGCTTTTAAACATGGGGCACACTATCTGCCCTTAACACCGATGTTTTTTGGTTTTTCCGGACCCCAAAAGACTTCTGGTATCCAAAATGGGGGAAGGCCCGAGCTCGCCGCCACGCCAAGAGGTTTGTCCTGTCCACCCAGGTCATATCTGAGCGACCTTCACACGCTGGAGAGCATTTCAGACAAACCATCCCGGGTTTCCACAATAATGGGATCTTTTACTTTCATCAAGAGGGAATCAGGCAGGATCTCGATGGGTTTGGGCCCAATTTGAGGTCAACGATTAGTTGCCGTCTTTCCATTTCTCTTCAAAAAAAAATGGTCCTCTTAAAACTTATTTTTAAAAAAGCATTTTTTAAAATGCAATTTTTATTCTTTTTTTTTCCCAAAAGTTTTTATTTTTCGGTTTTTTTGTGAGGGCTGTAAAGCAGCAAGGTTATGAAACACGATTTTCCCTTTACTCACTTATCTTTAGAAATTTTCGCATTGGCAAGGGGTTTTTTGGGAGTTGCTGTAATACACTATAAAATGGTCCCCTTGGGAAAAGAAATGGGCTTCAAGTGGCATTTCTCCATCACAATTTTTAATAGGCTGAAAGTCAATTTATAATTTTTTGGGGGCAGTGCATGAATACGCAAAAATCTTGGTCCTTTAAAAGAAATGTGGGTTCAAGTGCATTTCTCCCCCACAATTTTTTTAACAGTGGGTGAAAGTCATTTTAATAAATTTTTTGGGTCATGCAGCTTTGAAAAGCACAAAACTACAGGTCCCCTTCAAAAAAAGTTTTTTTCTAACAGACATTTGTTCTTCACAATTTTCAAAAGTGGGCAAAGGGGCTGCTTTGAAATTTTTGGGGGATTTTTTTTTGCTGCGCTTTAAATACGGGCCTATTTTAAAAAAAAAGTTGTTCTAACCATTTTTTTCTTCACAATTGTCAAGATGGCTCAAGGGGGTTGCTGTCAGAAAAAAATAGGTTTGACACGTTAAAAGGGCCATTTGCAAAAGACTTTTTTTTGCAAATCTTTAACATACTTCAACCTTTTTTGAACAACCCATTTAAAACAATTAAAAAAGAAAAAAGACATGGGGGATTCCATCCTATTTAAAAATGTTTTTCTAGAATTAAACTCTAAAAAAATTGCATGTACAAAAAGCTGTAAAAAAAATTTCCCTGAATTTAAAGGAGACAGGAAAACTTGACCAGAAAGTAGGTTATTCGAGGACATGGGGATGGGGGTACGGACAAGAAAAAAAGTAAAAGAACAAATTCCCCCCAGCACTTGATAAATGAAAAAAAATGCAAAAAAAAAAAGGCACCGGGTGAAAAAGCGTTTAACCACCATTTTTCCAATGAACTATTTGGGCCGCATCATACGGGGGGCAAAACCTACCCAGGACAGGGACATAATGTCCAGTGAAACAAAAGGGTTGAAAGACCTTTTTTCCCCCCACTTTTTTTTCTGTGGGGCAACAGTTTAATGGGCATTCGCGGTAAAAAAAACAGATATACCAAGTCCAGTTCAACTAAAATGGGTGGTTTAAAGACTCCTTTTCCCGCACATTTTAAATTTTGGGGGTCGACAGGTTTTGTCATACGGCTCAAGGACAGGTATATCCCAAAGTCCAGTTCCCAAATAAAAAGGTGTTAAAGCTCCTTTTTCCGGGGACTTTTTAATCTGGGTCATGCAGGTTGGGGCTCATGCGTGGCCCCAGGGGGCAGGTAATTAATGTCCATTAAAATCAAAAGGTGGTTGAAAACTCCTTTTTTGGGACTTTTTAATCGGGGTCATGCAGGTTTGGGGCTCTTGCTGTGCCCAGGACAGGTATATTCAATGTCCGTTTAAACTAAAATGGGGGGTTGAAAGACTCCTTTTTCCGGCACTTTTTAAAAGTGGGGGTCATGCAGGTTTTGGGGCTCATGCTTTTGGCCCAGGAAAGGTATATCAATGTCCCCGTTCAACTAAAATGGGGGTTTAAAGACCCTACTTTCCCACTTTTTTTCTGTGGGGGAGACAGGGTTTTAAAGGTCATTCGCGGTACAGGCAGATATATCAAAGTCCAGCAACTAAAATGGTGGTTGAAAGATCCTTTTTTCCCGGGCCCTTTTTAATTTGGGGGTCATACAGGGTTTTTGGGCATACTGGGTACAAACAGGTATAATCAATTCCAGTTCAACTAAAATGGTGGTTCAAAAACTCCTTTTTTTCCGGGACTTTTTTTTCTGTACTTCATGCAGGTTTGGGGGTCTGCTGTGGCCCAGACGGTAAGTCAAGTCCATGAAACTAAAATGGTGGTTCAAAGACTCCATTTACGGCCCCTTTTTTTTAAACTGGGGTCAGACAGGTTAATGGTAATTCTGCAGTACAGGACAGATATATCAATGTCCAGTTCAACTAAAATGGGGGTTGAAAGATCCCCTTTTTCCCCCCACTTTTTTTTTTGGGGGGGCAGACAGGTTAATGGTCATACTGCGGTCCACGCAGGTCAGTCAATGCCCAATTGAACTAAAAAAGGGGGGTTGAAAGACTCCTTTTTCCGGCACTTTTTTAAACTGGGTTATGCAGTTTTGGGGGTCATGCTGCATTCCAGGGCAGGATTTAAAGCCAGAAAGTAAAAGAGGTTCAAATCTACTGCCTTCTGGCACTTTTTTTTGTGGGGGGATGCAGGGGTTTAAGGGTTGCTGTGTACAAGCAGGGAAGTGAAAGGTGTTGTGACTTTTTTCGTGGGTTTTTTAAAACCCAAAGGGTTTGCCTAAATTAGCACGTACCTTGACGTTGGGGGGATTTTATTCCAGCTTCTCCACCCTGTTTTTGGGGGAAGAATGAAGGTTTTTTGCCTCCCCAAACTTTAAGGGCTCGGGGTTCTACACGCCATCGAATATCTTTTTGGTTATTGCCGCATCGACCATCGCCCGATGAAAATTTTAACGTAATCGCTCAAAAAACTTTTAACCTCACTTTAAAAAAAACATTTTTATTACTACATTTTAAGTCAGAACTTTTTAATTTTTCTGTCCATATAGCTTTGTGAGGGTTTAATATTAGCAAGATAAGTTTTCAACTAAAAAACAGCCATGATATAAATCCCCCACCAGCCCACATAAAATATCCACCTGCAAGAGAAACCCTTAATCACAGAGTCTGAGACAGGTGTTCATTCACTTTTGCAGTCAGGGACAAGTGAAGGCTGCCACTATATAAGCACTGATATAACCTACAATGCCACCTTATAGACACCAGCTCAGATCACCATCACATGACAACACTGAAGCAAAATAACCACTGACATCCAGGGACTCACAGGACATGTCTTCTCTGATGAGTTGTTCTCTTCGCAGATGAGTCATTCTCTTTCCCTTTTCTTTTCCATCCAACTCAAAACACCATGTTGACTTCTCCCAGTCATAACTCGTCCCCGCACACAAACATCTTAGACTCACTTTTCCAGTACTCCCCTACCAATCCCTAACTCTGTATAAATTCCCCATCTGTAGTGCCGCACATGGTAATAATGACCCCATTGTGCCTCTAAGAGCAAGAGTATCCATTAGTCTAGTCTTGGGTCCCCATATAGTAGGTAGGAATACCCTCAAAATAGGTAGACAGAGAGGTGAAGTGCTTTTTGTGTAGATATACCCCAATTCGGCAGGTAAGCATATAGGTTCATATCATTTTAAATGTAATGTCGCGACAAACAGTAATCATTTCTCCTTTCACTGGTCACTTCTTCTTTAATGAATAGTTAGAAGGTACTTAAAATTGGCCAGGAGATAGGACAACTTACGAGACAGGAAGTCCGTACAAAAAGAATTAAAATGGATGACCAGAGACTTGGTTATTCTATGGTCTATGACTGTCATTCTAAACCAGTGTTTCTCAACTCCAGACCTCAAGACCCACCAACAGGTCATGTTTTCTGGCTTTCCTTAGCATTGGACAGGTGATGTAATTATGGTCAGTGTATTCTGCACAGGTGATATAATTATGAACAGTGCATTCTGTGGGAGATCCTGAAAACATGACCTGTTGGTGGGTCCTGAGGACTGGAGTTGAGAAACACTGTTCTAAACTAATCTCTACAACCATACGTAAATACTGGCACATTATACAGAGTGACCCTAAATATGGCAACTTATTTCACGATTACCCTAAATTTATTTACCAAAAGGGAAAGACCATAGGGAATCATATTATACACTCTGATATACAAAAAAAGAAAAAATCTCGCCAAACATTTCTTGACACGCAAAAGAAGGGTACTTTTCCCTGTCTATCGTGCCAAAACTGTAATGCGATAATTAGAGCTTCTAATATTGCACATCCTACACTTGGATTTCAAATACCTGTTCGGGTTTTTCACCTGTATTACAAAAAATGTTATCTATTGTTTGAAATGCCCATGTAGCAAATGTTATGTTGGCCAGACATCAAGAATGATGATGATAAGGCTGAATGAACATAAGTCCCAGATCCGGTTATACGGATCTAAAGCTGACCAATGTGCTGCCAAAAAGGAGAATAGGGGAAATAGTGAGAAAATATCTAAATTTATGGAATCTACGGTTGCTAGACACTTTTATGAAAGTAAACACCAAGTATCTGATTTAAGATGGTGCATATTGGAGGAAATCGTAGGTAATGACCAAGAACAAGTGACAGTGCGGTTATTGCAGCGTTTTTTGGATACGCAGGTTAGACACACTATCTCCGAAGGGGCTCAATGAGGACTGTCATTGGAACGTTTTCCTATGAATTATTTAACTATGCTGTACGTTTTTCTTGCTTAATTGGTCATTTGTGGATTTGAGAAGAGAAAGTATAAAGAGATTGATCTCTATGTTTTGTAGATCCCCCATTTAAAATATACAACACATGCTATTTTTAATCGACTTGTTCGATATCTCATACCCACAAATGAAGGTTCAGTAAATAGCTTATAATATGTACTATTTATGATTTTATGAGACATTTTGATATTGTTGCTTGCATTTTATTATATTTCTAATGTGTTACATATGCTTAGAGGCTGTTAGCGAGTAGTATAAAGAGCGCTTACATGAGACCTGCTGTACGCTTGAGAAAGAGGGGACATGCCTTCCCCTGAAACGTCGCGTCATAGGCAAGAGACGTAACAGTAAGCTGGAAGCCGAGCAGCCGTGTTGAATCCAGCCCACATGAACACACGTGAGAAGTTGGCGTCTATGCCGGAGAGCTGGAGACTATAAACAGACTGTGGATTACAGGTCGTTATCTTTAATATTATTGTTAATTTTTTGCAAAAAAGCACCTGATAAATTGCATGGATCATGTTGACTAACTATTCATTAAAGAAGAAGTGACCAGTGAAAGGAGAAATGATTACTGTTTGTCGCGGCATTACCTTTAAAATTATATGAAACCTATGGCAGGTGGGGGCCTGCATATGTCGTTCTGACCTCTACCTTAATAGTGCCGGGACTTTCTTTGTTCGTGAAAGTATATAGGTTCCCCATTGAGTAGGTGAATAGGTATATAGACCCACCACTATGTAATTAGGTAGAAATATTCACCCCCTTCATTAAACAGGCCATCCATTAGGTAGGTATATAGGTCCCCAGTAGGCAGGTCCCCAATTAAGTAGGTAGTAATATTGCCTCCATTAAGTAGGCAGTTGTATGGTCCCTCATTAGGTAGGTAAATAGACCTCCAGTAGGTAGTTATATAGGAGAACTGTAGGTAGGTATTGAGGTTCCCTGTAGGTAGGTAGGTAGGTATATAGCCCAGTGTAGGTAATTAAGAAGGTTTTTGCCCCCTTGTAGGCAGATAGGTAGGTAAATAGGTATTTAAACCTGTGGAAGAAAAGGTAGGTATACTCTCCCCCCACCTCCCCACCCCCCGGTAGGGAGCTCGGTAGGGATTCCCCCCCCTCTGAGGTAATCAATACTTATTCCCCATATAGCCCCCATGTAGGTAGATAAATATGCCTCCCTCTGTACATAGGTAGGTATATACTGTATGTCCCCTTTAGGTAGACAGGTATATATGGCCCCTGTGAGTAGCCCAGTAGGTACATGTGGCCCCTGTGGGCAGATAAGTAGGTACATAGTTTCCTTAGACTGATTAAAGAAGTAAAAAAGATGATACCCACCTGTTTCTGCTCCCCCCAAAGACAGCTGCTTTTGGGGGGCTTGGAACGTCAGAGTGGGATTTGCCTTTTTGCCCCCAACATAGGAGACAAGCAGGGAAGGGCATGATAAAATCCCTTAAAAGTTTTCCTTCTGTGCTGTTACCCTGGTAAGAGGGGTTCGGCCTGCAATTACCACCGGGGAAAAAACCCGCCTTCACGCCCTCTCCTTCCCCGCCAAAAGGACGCCAAAAGACACAAGACCAGAAAGCTATCCTCTTACATAATCATATTTTCAGATTTTGTATCACACCAAAACACTAGGAAAAACTGGGCCCAATATCAAAAAAATATTTCCCAAATTTTCCGTAATCATCCTTTTTGGGTATGGGTACTGTACTTGTGATATTTGTCCAATGTTTCAAAGGTACCAAACATTCAAAACAATCTAACATTGTTGAAAAAGTTGAATTGATGACATTTCTGCAGTTTCGAGTATTATAGTGTCATGGATATACTGGTGTTTTTGGTAAAAATAATTCCAATGTCAATGGGTGGAATTTTACTGGAAAACCCGGAAGGGAGGCCCACTGGCCCATATGCTAAATGGGAAAAAACAACAGGTGGAGCTAATTGCTGGGCAGGGAAAATTTAAAAACCCCACGGCTAGGGGGAAAAATTAGATCAGTGTTTCTCAATTTCCCATCCTCAAGAAACCACCAACAGGGCCTGTTTTCAGGTTTTCCCAAAAGAAATGCAAATGACCCTAATTTAAAACACCTGTGCCCGCATAATTAAGTCACCCCGTGGGAAGGGTAAAGGGAAAGCCAGAAAAACAAGACCGTTGGTGGGTTTCCTGAAAGGGCTGGGGGTTTAGAGATGGGGAATTTTTCAGAAATTCGATTCGGTCACTTTGCCGAAATTTTCCCGGGCAAAAAATTCCTTTTTGTTCCCAATTACTTCGACACGAATCGCGTTAAAAAGCAGTATTTTCCCGGCTGGGGCAGAGCCTTTCAGGGTTTCGTAGAACGGTTTTTGCCAAAGCTTAAATTTGCAGAGGGAGTTTGGTTTTGGTTTTTCATCAATTTTTGTTTTTTTTGTATGACACCAGAGACTGCCGCCGCTCTTTGAATCGCTTCACTAAAAAAAATTTCTTTTGGGCACTTAAGGGGGGCAAAAATGACCCCAAAAAATTTAACCCGGGAAAGTAAGCCTTTATAAAATCATGCCCGCGAAAAACTGGAAAAAAACAAAGGGTGGAGCTCAGGTGGCCCAAAATTAAATGACAGGTGTGGAGGGAAAGGGGCCAGCAAATATTGGGGATCAGGGAGTTTGGGACAATGACATTCTGGGGAGGCAAAAAAAGTATTAGGCCCCCAGAGTGGCAAATAAAAAGTGTGGAGGGACGGGGGGGGGGGGGGGAAAGCAGTATTGGGTCAAAGGGAGTGGACAATGACCCTTCTGGGGCGGCAAAACCCGTATTAAAGGGCCCCCAAGTGGCACAAACCACAGTGTTGGGGGTCACAGCGGGGAGCAGTAAAGAGATCAGGGCAGTGGCACAATGACATTCTGGGAGGGGGCTAAACAGTATTAGGGCCCCAAAAGTGGCACAATCAAACAGTGTGGAGGTCAAGGGGGGCAGGGATATGAGACCCGGGAGTTTGGGACAATGGGCATTCCCGGGGGCGGGGAAAAAAAGTTTTTGGCCCCAGAGTGGCACAATTTTAACAGTGGGGGAGGGCCCGGGAAAACAGTATGGGATCGGCAGTGGCACAATTTACATTCTGGAGGCGGCAAAACTTTTTAGTCCACAGAAATGGCACCCAACACCAGGGGTTTGGGGGGTTTACGACGCAGCAAACAGAAGATCAGGCAGTGGCACTATGACATTTTTTGGAGGTGGGAAAACAGGGGGGAAGCCACAGAAAGGGACATGAAAATGAGAGGGAGGTCACGGCTGGGAGTGATAAAGTTTAGGCAGGGCTCAATGACACAGTGTGGAGGGGACGGAGGAGTCCCCAGCCCACAGCATGGGGGTTTAAAGAGTGGGACAATGACTTTCTGGAGGTGGCCAAAAAAAGGAGGAAAGGGACGAGTGGGACAAAAGCTAGGCGGAGGTCACGGGCGGGGAGCAGCATGAGGGGAGTTTGGGACAAAGGGCACCAAATGGGGGGGGACTTTGGGGAGCAGCCTCATAGGGAGCATGGGTCAGACAAATGGCACAATTTAAAAGTGGGGGATGTCACGGGAACAGCAACAGCAACAGCACATGAGGTTTATAGAGTGGCCCCAAAGACCCGGGGTGTTTAGGTGGGTGGGCAATACCAGTCCCCCGGTAAAAGATGGTGGGAGGGAGATGGAGAAACCCGTAGAGATGTGTGGCATCAAAGGGGGGGGCGGCATCGAATATTTGGGTGAGGCAGGTAGTTTGAACCCCTCTGGGCGCCTAATGCATTGGGGTGTGGAAATCCTGGCCGATTCCGGGCCTGATTTTTTCTTTTTAAAAAGGTTTAGTCAAAATTTCCCCTTTTTCCCCTGGACAAGCGGGTTTCCTTGGGGGTAACGATGGCCCCCCCCACCCTAAAAACCGCTCTTAAAGCCACCAAATGGGGGGGGGCAGGAAGCTTCTTCCCAAATGCAAAAATTGGGGAAGTTTTTTTCGGCCAACATCCATTTGGCCCCAGTTTGGGCCCCGGGGTCTTCTTTAAATGAGGGGCATGTGTGTCCAAGTAGGCCACTCCTGTTTGTTTCCCCCGGGCTGCTCCAGGGTTTTTGGTGCTTGCTGCTGCTTGGCGAAATTTCCCCCCCTCACTAGGGGGGGGAAGGAAGGGTGCTCATCCCGTGACTCCAGACTTAGGTTACTAAATGATGGAGTGGTACTGCTCCAACCCCCCCCCCTTCCCCCCCGCCCCGCCGCGGCCGAGTATGAGCGCTGGGAACCCCCCGGGCAGAAACCTTTAGAGCGAGGGACCCATGCCCCCACATAGGCCCCCGGGGCCCAACCCGGGTTACGGAGGATTTTCCCCATAGATATTTGAGTTTGTCCCTTCCCCTTCAATAGCTGGGGAAAAAAGGCTTCCCCATTTTGGAAACCCCGGGTTGCGAGGGTCCAATAGGGGGGGGGAAAAACCAGAAGTCATCCCCCTTTCCGGGTGGTGACTATTTGGGTGTACAGGGCCCGGCAAAAAAAACACCCGCGGGGGGCCATCGCACAAGTGATCCCAGTGGCCCCCGCCTCCAAATTTTCCCCTGTATACTGCCACGGTGCTTGGGGGTCATCTGCCCCTTTATCTTCCTCATTCCCATTCACCTCCCCCAGTGTCCTGCTCCCCCCTCTTTTTGTTTAAACCCGGGGTAAAAATCCACTTTATTTCCACCCGACAATTTCTTTTGTCCAATGTCCTCCCCCCTCCTCCTCCATTTCAGCCCCCACCGGAATCATGGCCCCGAGAAAATAAATTTGCCCCTTCTCCCCGTCCCCTTCCCCGACCCGTTTTTCAGCATCTGTTCCAGGACATGAAGCATTTTTAAACACCTTATTCAAATTCCCTAGTCCTGGCCCATGAAAAAAATAATCGCCCCCCTCGAATTGGGGTTTAAACCCAAAAAGGGAGGGGGCACGCATGAGCTGCCCTGCGGGCATCAAAAATTTTAAAAGGGGAGTATTCTGTCTGCCTGGATCATCAAAAAAATTTTTAATGGCCTTTTCTCTGTTTTATAAGTTTTGGGCCAACATGTTCAGGCTGGAATTCCCCGGGGTGGAAACCCTCGCATATCATAGTGTGTTTGGGGGGGGCCTTTTTGCCGCTGCAATTCGAGGAGGGGGTTCCTGGGTTTGTACGAATGGAAAAAAGTGCATGCACATTTTTCCCGGCCAAAATTTTTAGAATGTTTTAAGATCGGTGGGAAAACTTCAGGAAACCTTTTTACAACCCCGATTGGGAAAACATGCGCCCCCGAGGGCGCATGGGCCATCCCCCCTCGGGGCACAAAAAGGGCCCAAAGTTTCCCCCTTGCCTTTTAAACCCATGGTTCCCATTTGCAGTTTTGGGGGGAGAAAAACCACACATCGATTTTTTTTTGTTGGGTGACGCGGAGGGGTTTCCTTTCCCCCGTGTGACTTCGTTCGCCGAGGCCAAAACCGGGGTAGAAATGCGTGACAACCCGCTGTTTCCCAAAACCAAAGTGGGTTTATGGGGCAGGGGAAATTTTTGGAGGCTGGATGGTGGTTTGGGGGGGGAAAAGGGGGAGGAGGGAGGCGGCCCTTGGCCCAGGTGCAAGCAGTTTGGGAAAAACGGGGAGGAGAAAAACGGGCGTTCCTGTCCAAGTTGTTGGTGTGCCTGGGCTGGAAGCACATTTCCCCCCCAGTGGGGCCGTAAAGGGAAAACTTTTACTGGCTTTCCCCCAGTTTACAGCCCGACGTCCGGGGCTGCCGGGGGCACCTTTGGGAAAAAACCCAAAAAGCCCCAAAGGGCTGGGCCCCCCCTTCTGTTTTACATATTTAAATGTGGTTTCTGGCCCTTTTTTAAAAAAAAATTAAAGGCTTGGAACCCCTTTTCCCTCTCGGGTCGGCCAAAGCATTGGTTTTTTGCGAACGGTGCAGAGGTTTCCAACCATTTTGGGAAAGGGGGGACTGCAGTACCAAAAAACTTGGGGCAGGAGCACGGTCCCCGCTGCTTTCACCCCTTTGGATGGCTGGACGCAAACTTTTGTTCTTTGTTTAAATTGCCTTGGGGGGTGAACCCACGCTGGGGCCATGAGTACGAGGAAGGAGCATCTGGACCCGGGGGGAAAGATTTTAAAAAAACAGCTCCCTTCTGCAGAGGTGGTGGGGGCCCTTGCCTGGCTTTCAATTTGGGATGCGTGCCAATGGGCGCTGGCTCGCTGCGCTTGTTTTTGCGGGCGGCAGGTGGAAAACCCCCACATTGAGCCACCCTTTTTTCCCCCGGGCCCTCGGAATTTGGGGACGCCCGCATGTGTTTACGGGAGGGCCCCTGGTGCCAAGTTAGCTCCCTGGGCCACGCTTAAATTTTTTTTAAAAGATTCTAAAGTATACCCAAAATTCGTTCCCCCGGGGTCTTAAACAAAGAAATGCCCAAAACCGGGCCCCATTCGGTTGTTTACCCGCCAACGCTCCGTTTTTTTTAAATGATACTGGGCCCCGCCCCGGTCGCTGAGCCCCTGTGTGGCTACTTTCTTGGGGCCCCGCGAAAAGGGGTTTTTTTACCCCCTGGGCCGCTTGGCTCCCGACCCACACTGCTGCTATCCCCGCTGACTCACGGGGCCACCCCCCCCCTTCCCGGCTGCGCCGCTGCCTGAAACCCCCAAACTGGGCGCCCTCTTCTCCCCGTCGATGATGAAGCCCCTTGCCTCCCCCGGCTTCCCAAGTGCGTCGGCTACATCATCCCTCTATTTGGTTTCCAAACGTCACCGGGTGTCCTCATCCCCCGGTTTTTGGGGATGCCCCAAGGGTGACCCCCTCAAAAACATTTACCCCCCCCGCCCCTTCCACATCTATACTTTTTTCCCCCCCTACTTGGGAAGACGCAGGGGAAAATTTCCCCCCCATTTTTTCCCTTTGCTGCCAAATAAGCCCGCTGACTGCCCCCTTTCCCCCAAAAAAGTTCACCCTCCCGCTAAATAGTGGCCCCTGGGGCCCAGACCCCCCCCAAAAATAGATCTCTGGCCCGGGGGTGGGGAAACCCGGGGGGGAACAAAGAAGGCGGGCTGAGGAACCCGGTTGGGGGGCCGCTGACCCCGCTTCCCCCGGGGCCAAAAGCCCCCAAATAAGGGTTTTTTTCTGAAAGGTTTCCCACCGACTTCCCTTTGGGTGGGGGGGTTTTCAAATGTCCCCCTAGGGGGAAGAGGGGAAGACCCCAGTCCCAACCAAACCAAGAAAAACCCTTTTTTGGGGTTTTCTGAACTTTACAAAATGGGCCCCTAAAATGAAAAAAGCGTGCAGTTTTGGCCTCACCGAGTGACCCCCCGGGTGGGGCCTTTCCCCTTTCCGTTTCTGCAACCTGGGCCGGTTTCCCGGAAATTTTTTTTCCAAATGCCACCTTCGCAGGTGCAAGCCCCCGCCCACTTCCCTGTCTTTACAAACAGGTTTGGTTTTTGAAAAAAGTACAGAAACCCCAAAAAAATGTTTGAAAGAGGAATTTTTTGTAATGAAAAAATATACAACCCCCGGTTTTTTTTAAATCCCCAAAAAGAACCCCCTTTTCCAAACTTGGGTAACCTTTGGAAAAAAAAATTGCCTCCACAAAAGGGCCAGGAAAATTTTCTTTTAATTTTGGGGCCCTTTAAAAAAACTGGGGGGGTGTTTTACAAAAAATTTAAAAGCACAAACAGGCCCTTAAAAATTTAACCCCTTTAGACATGAAATTAGGCACAGGGAAAAAATGTAAAAATAATTTTTTGGGATTGAAAAAAAAACGGTTTTATTTTTTTTTCAAACACAAACCCGCAAAAAAAACGCTTAAATTTAAAAACCCCCCGGAGGGAAAAAAAAAACCCAAAAAATTTAGCCCTAAAAAAATATAAAACTTTGGGAGCGTGTTAAAATTTTCGTGTTTTTTTTTCGCCAAAAACAAAAAGAGATACAGTTGTAAATTTAAACCCTTGGGCCTTTGTGGGAAATTTGGCTTAAAAGGGAAAAAATTTTTATATTTTGGGGGTTTGAAAAAACGGTTTATTTTTTTCAGCACCCCACAAAACAACGCTTTTTTTAAACCTCTGGGAATTTTAAATTGGGGCCAAAGAATTGGAGTTTGCACAAAACTAGAAAACTTTTTTTAGCGTTTACAAAGGGGTGTTTTTTTAAAGCCAAACCAACCCAAAAGAAAACAGTTTTTTTAATTTTTTAACCCTTTTTCTTTTGAAAATTAAGGGTACAGGAAAAAAAATTTTTTATATTTTGGGCCCCTTTAAAAAAACGGGTTTTCCCCCTTTGGGGCAGCACACCAGCAAAACAACCTTTTAAATTTAAACCCCTGGATGTAAAATTTCCCCCCAAAGAAAATTTAAACCCCACAAATTAATAACTTTTTAGCGGTTACAATTGCCGGTTTTTTTTTACCCACACCAAAAAGAAAAATAAGTTTTTTAAAATTTAAAACCCTTTTTTCTTGGAATTAGGCTACAGGAAAAAATTTTTTAAAATTTTTTTCGTTGGGAAAAAAGCGGTTTTTTTTTTTTTGGCCACCACACCCAAAAAAACAACGCCTTTAATTTAACCCCCCCGGAAAAGTAAATTGGGGGCCAAAGAATTTTTAGCCGCACAAACTAGTAGCTTTTTTAAACGGTTACAACCCCCCGGTTTTTTTTATGCCAAAACCCAAAAAGAGGATACGAACGTAAAATTTAAACCCTTTTTCTTTTTTTAATTAAGCTACAGGGAAAAATTTTTTATAAATTTTTTGGGGGTTTTAAAAAAAAAATGGGTTTTTTTTTTTTGTCCCCCCACACCAGCAAAAAAAACCTTTTAAAAACCCCTGGAAAAGTAAATTGCGCCCAAAAAAATTGAACCCCCCAAAAATATAGCTTTTTTTAAACGGGTTTTTAAAAATTGCCGGTTTTTTTTTTACGCCCCACAACAAGAAGGGTACATTTTTAAATTAAAAACCCTTTTCTTGTGAATTAGGCCACGGAAAAAATTTTTTTATATTTTGGGCCCTTGAAAACGACGGTTTTTTTTTTGGGGCAGCCCCCCACAAAAAAAAAGCTTTTTAAATTTAAAACCCCGGATGCAAATTTTCGCAAAAGAATTGAGCAGTTCCCCAAAAAAAAAAGGGTTTTGTATTGGGGAAAAAAAAGCCCGTTTTCCCCTTTTTTAAAAGAATACAAAAGGAAATGGTTTAGATCCCACCCCTTTTTGGGTATTCCTGTATATGCAACTTAGTGGAAAAGCACACTGAAATTTTAGATCCAATACCCCAAAAAAATTTTTGAAAAAAAAAACATTAAGAAAACCCCCTTCCCGAGAAAAAGCCTGAGACACCCCCCCAAAAAAATCGCTTTTTAAAAAATCCAAATTTTTCATTAAAAGCTTTTCCAGGGCCCCCGGCAGCACCTTTCCCTGAAAGAAAACACAAATTAAAAGGGGTGTGAACCCCCCGCTTTACCCCGCCCCCTTTAAAATAGTGCGGGGACGTCAAAAGGGGAAACCCTGCCGGCCCCTGAAATTTGGGTTCACCTCTGCAACCCTGTCATCAGGCTATTTCCCTTCTTTCCCCCCAGAGTGCTTTTTTCCCCCCTGTTGCCCATGTCTTTGCAGCCATTTTTTTTCAATCAAAGCCCCCAAACCCCCCCAATTTGTTTTACCCAAATTTAACCCCAAAGGGTTTGACTTTTTTCCGAAACCCAAGTTTTTTCCCGAAATTCCAAACAATTCCCCCTTCGTTAGAATCGTTTTCCCCCAATTTCCCACTGGGGTTTTTAGAAAAAATGGAAATTTGATGAAAAAAAAAACTGCAACATTAGTTTAACACCACATGCAGAAAAAAAACAGTATAATGCATGGGGAAAATTGCACCCAAATTTCCAAAAAATACCAATAAAACAACCACTCACACACTCTCACTCCATGAGGGGGGTGGTTGTTGGTACTACAGTTGCATATAAATAAGGCAATACAGAAGGGTGCTATAAATACAAATACGTGTGATACACCATGCTGGCTTACAATCTATTGGTAACACCTATACTATTAGATTAGGCGGGCTGCCCAGCATTTTCTGGGTGTTCAACACAAAACACAGACACCCTCCGCTCCCCAGCACTGTTGGGCAGATAAAAAATATGTCATACTGGATTTTTTTTTTTAAATATGAGGTATTAGTTGGTAAAGGGGTACAACCGGCGTCAACAGTTATTATTAATATCAGACTTAAAAAGTGCATTCAATAAAATTTGTCATGGTCTTTTTTCCAAGTGTAGGACTAATTTAGGTTCTTTAGAAGTTGAACAGACATGAGCAAGCCTTTCTGCAATACCGGTTGTTAGTACTTAACTACGGTTGTATTGGGTGTTGATTGCAAGGGCTATGCTTTGGTGTCTGTAATCACTATGATGTACATCATTGTGTAGGAATTACATCCTAGCTGGGACATATATGTATTGTTCATAACATTCAGCTACACTAAAGCTTCTAGGTTGTATCTCGTGTCTTTGTTGCTTGCTGCATCACCAGACGGATATATGTGTGTGTGTGTCTGCGTGTCGATAGCAAGTAGACCTGTACAGTACAAAATATGTCTAAACTGTCTAATCTCTGAGCCAAATGAACTTGTCTATTGCAGCGTAATCACTAAGTTATTTATAAAGACCCATTTCAAACCCAAGATTTAGCCAGCCTCCCGTGTGATTCCCAACATACATGTATTATCATTCATACTCAAATGATACAACCTAAAATATTCATTAAGAAGATCTAAATTATGTACAAAACTGCCAGAATGCTGTTGTTGTCAGAAGTTGTCACACTTCTCATCTGGTTTATGCCCCAGAAGGCACAATGAATTCAATTATAACTCACAAAGACTTTTTCAACACCATTGAATAATTCATTGCTTGTCAGTACCGAGCAGAATAACCTTTAAATTCACTGTATGCATGTAAATTCTTTATAGTATTACAGTGTGTATATATACAATCATCCATTTAAAGCTACCTTCATATTATTCTGTAGTTTCCTCTTCTGCCACTAAAACAGCTCTACAAACACAACACAATATCAGCAGCATCTACTAGCAGTAAAAAACAGTCAAAGGAAACGTAGGATTTTTTTGGAAAAGCATTTCTGCTACTATATGAAAACATGAGGTTCTTAGTATATATTTCTTTTTTTTAAATAATTTTTTTCCACAGAAGCACCATTACAACTTTTTAACACACTGAAATTTGCAGTATAACAAATGCAGATTACATAATACACATAATCTTTCAACACTGTATCGTGTAAACGTAATGTGGTCATAACAGGGCCTTCTGGATTTTATAATTTTCACCCCTTAAACTAAACTCCCCCCCAACAATGACCCCAACCGCTACTCCTTTATCCCTCAAACATCAATGTCTAGATTACCCAAATTCCCTTTCTGTTTTTCTTTTAAATAATATTCTGTATATTTAAAAGGTTCCATGACTTTCCTAATTTCCTCTGTACTAAAGGTATATGAAATATAAGACTTCCATTTCTGGAAAAATGATTTGGAGCTGTTATCTTTATCCCTTTCCGCATCTAATTTCTCTATAAAAAACATATCTCTTAGACATTCGATCATCTCCGCCTCGTCCGGGACCAATGGTTTGATCCAGTGCCTTAATATGCAACGCTTCACTGCTAAGAGCATCACATGGAGCCCTTTATCTAATACCAAAGTCTCCTCCGAGCCATCCAACTGAGATCTTTTGACAATATAATGAAAAAGAAGACTCTCAGGTACCATAGGGATGTCTATGTCCCAAATCCTTTTGACCAACTACAGCACTTTCCTCCAAGTATTCTCTATCTCAGGGCACAACCATAAGCAATGGAGTAGATCTGCCTTGTCTTGTTTACATTTTGGACATCCAGTCAAATAGTGTGCCCTGTTCTTGTAGGGAATATTAAATGCGTAGATGACCCTATGGGCGATCCTAAAGAGTGTCTCCCTCCATTGCACATTGGCTGTGGCCTTCCTTACCACATCCATCCCTCTCAGAATCTTTCTAGTAAGATCTAGTCTGACCTCCAAGGCCCTAAATATTGACTGAGCCGTCCCACTCGATTCCACCCTGTGAAAAACTACATAGACCCGTGATAATAAACCCTTTGAGCCCTCGACCTTACATAGCTCTCTGAAATCTTCTGTCTCCCGTAGCGCCCCCTGATCAGATAATGAAGCTTTTCAGAAATTCCTGATCTGCAAGTACTGTAGCACTTGATTCTGGCTCAATCCAAAGGTTTCCCTTAATTGATCCCAGGACATCAGCATTCCTTCCTGACTCAAAATGTCTCCTAATGCACTGATCCCCTTCTCCTTCCATTTGTGGAATAGGGCATTTTCCATACCTGTCCGAAAAGGAGTTTCCCACAGAGGAAGGAAGGGTGAAACAAACATGGGCCTTTTAAATAACTTGCGAACATGTCTCCACGTCGCCAGCGTATCTCACAAGATGATGCTCCGTTTGACCGCTGGAGGATGTTGCTTGAATGGCAAATGAATCAAAGTCTTTAAAGAGGCAGGCGCTGCCAATTGAGATTCCAAAGCTATATTAGAAAAGCAATTCTGCCCCCCTAACCAACCCCTAATATGACGCCACATCGCTGCCAAATTATACAACCTGACATTTGGTAACTGTGCTCCTCCCTGTCCTCTGCCTACTGTTAGTTTCCGGCAGCTAATCCTCGGTTGTTTCCCCCGCCAAATAAATCTGGTGAAAGAGCTTCTTAATGACTCGATGTCCATGTGTTTTAGAAGAATCGGGATATTCTGGAGTGGGTAGAGCAGCCTCGCAAAGCTTATCATTTTAATAAGATGAACGCGACCTATGACCGAAAGGGGGAGATCCTTCCATTTATCGAGTTCTGACCTTATCTTCTTGAAGAGCGGCCCATAGTTTAAATTATAGATCAAGGCTGACCGAAACCCTATTTTGATGCCCAGATACGTCAGGTGCGATTTAACCACCTCCACCCCTAATTTCCCTTGTAAATTTTCTGCCCGGGAACCCAGCTGTAATAACTGACACTTACTCTTGTTTACCCGAAAACCGGAAAACGCGCCAAACTCCTCTAAAGCCCCCAAAACCTTAGCTACTTGACTCTTTGGGTCGTTCAAAAATATTAATAGGTCACCTGCAAAACAGATAACTTTGTTTTTTATCTCACCTACTTTGATCCCCTGAAACAATGAGGATTTAATCAAGTGAATCACCAGGGGTTCCAGCACTAAATTGAACAATAAAGGCGACAATGGGTAGCCTTGTCTTGTTCCTTTCTGCAAATAGATTGGCAATGACAAGAAGCCCGGGGTATTTACCCTCGCTTGTGGGGATTTATACATGGCCTCTATATAATCTCTAAATAAACCCCTGATTCCCACCCTATCTAGTACCAGCCCTAGCTATTTCCAATTTACGTTGTCGATGCTTTTTCTGCATCTATAGCTAACAAAGCTGGTATCTTATTCTCTATTCTAGCATGTTCGACATGTTCTAGCACCGACAGTACCGTCCTAATATTCTTCACCCCGGATCTACCCTGGATGAATCCCATCTGGTGCTCTCCAATCAGCTTTGGCATTAACATCGCCAAACTATTTGCTAGTATCTTTGAAAAGATCTTTATGTCCTGATTGATCAGGGAGATCGGGCGGTATGATTCTGGAGCCGTTGGGTCTTTCCCTTTTTTGTACAATACTTTTATGTATGCCATGTCTCCAGACTGTAGCATACTCTTGTTTTTGATAATCTCCCCAAAAACCCTCTTTAATGCTCCCGAGCAGACTTCCTGTAGAATCTTATATACCTCTCATGGCAGCCCATCTGGACCTGGGGCTTTGTTGGGGGAAAGATTTTTGATCACCGCAACCAGCTCCTCCTCTTCGACTTCTGCATTTAGAAGTTCTCTGTCAAGGTCCGATAAAGTAGGCATGTCAATCTGACGCAGAAACTCCTCCCCTTTTTTAAGGTCAAAGGCAGACTGCGTGTAGAGGTTATTATAATACTCTCGCAGGATATTGTTAATCTCCTTGGGTTCCCTTACCATCCCCCCCTTTCTAGATTTGAGTCCCAGAATATTAGTTGCCCCCCTTTTCCCTTTAGCCAAGTTAGCCAGCAGCTTCCCCGCCTTGTTCCCAAATTTAAATAGTGACACCCTAAACTGATCATAATAAATCGATTCCACTCTTTTCTGTTGGAGTTAGAAAATTTCTCTCGTCTTTGTCCATTTTTCTTTATTTTCAACAGACGAATCCGAGAGAAAGATAGTGTAAGCCTCCCTCAGTGCTGCGGTTGCCCCTTCTAACTCCTTCCTCAGTTTCTTTTACTTTGCTCCCAGATACGACATGATTCTACCCCTTAATAGTGCCTTTCCTGTGTCCAAAAATAGTAAAGGAGACCCTGCATGCCCTTCATTGTCTTTTTCATATTCCTTCCACCATTGTACCAATAAATCCCTGAATAGCTCATCTCTCAAGAGAGAAGTGGGCAATTTCCAAATTATATCCGTCCCTCTAGGAAAGGTCTCACGTAAGGAAATAATTACCGGTGAGTGATCTGAAATTACCAGATCTCCTATAGAGACTGCTTCCACCCTCCCTGCTAATTTAGAGTCTGCCAGGAAATAGTCCAACCTGGACCAGGAATTGTGGGCATGCGAGAAGTGGGTATATTCTCTTTCTGCCGGATTTAGCACTCTCCGGGTGTCTATCAACCCCAGATTTTCACTTAATCTGGTCAGCAAACTCTTTCCTCTCACTTGAGGTGAGATAGACGTAGCCACCTTCCTCCTATCTTCTAAATTGTGCATAACACAATTGAAATCCCCTCCCATTAAGATTCCTTCCTCTCCCATTTGTACTAATTTAGTTTCCAGATCCCAAAAGAATCGTTTGTCCGGGGAATTTGGACCATAAACATTCACCAGATTGAAAATCGCTGCCGGGGATTCCACCTTCATAGTGATAACTCTACCCTCTCCATCGGAATCACACGGCAGAATTTTACATGGGGAGTTTCTGTGGATCAACACCACTACCCCTGCTTTTCCTCCCACTGCCGCTGAACCTTTCACCTCTCCCACCCATAACTTTTTCAGACGAAAGAAATCTTTTTCTTCCAGGTGAGTCTCTTGTAGCAGCGCCACGTCTACCTTTAGCTTCTTCAAGTGCCTCAGTACAAGCATCTTCTTTTGGGGGGAACGCAGACCCTTCACGTTCCATGTGGCAATTTTCATTGTGTTAGCCATTGTCCCTGTATTTCTGGTCTATGACATTAATGGATAAGGAGTAGCTGCCCCTCCCCCCTTCCCAACTAAACCCCCACAACAAACTAGCAACCTCTTCTCCTCTTCATAGTTTCCTTTCTCCTTCTTGCTGGCTTCTCTTTCTTCGCACATCTGTATGTGAGGGGAAACCCTGCAACCTCACACTTTCCATTCCTGACTGTTAGTTTCCACCCGCTGCACGAAAAGGCAAAACAACTTTAGTGGAACATCCCATGTCTCAAACCAATAAACCCTCTCCCATCCCTGCCCATCGACCCTTAAACAGCCTCGTAGGGGTTAAACATGGGTTCACAGCTAAACATAATTATATACACTTCAACATTGCTCTATTCTTTACACATCCTAAGTGCACCAAAGGACCCCTGACCTCCCCACCCGAAGGTGCCTGCCGTGGCATGTGAAAACAAGTCCCTATAGCAAATTCCTGTCCCTTCATCTCTTTCTTGGTGAGCGATAGCGGGACCAAGGATTAGATACTCCTGTACTTCTAGATCTCTGGTACCCTCTAGTGGGCTCCCCATGATCTCGCTGGCTGGATTCCCTGTTTGCTGAGTCCCGAACATCATTTGTGGCTTCAGAGTCCTGGAACAGTCCCTCCAGCACACTCTCAGCCTCCTCCGCTGAGTGGCATAGAACAGGTGACCCCTGTTCTGGGATAGTCTTCAGCATCGCCGGGAACTGCAGATGGAATCGGACTTGCTTTTTAACCAAAGTTGAGCATATTGGGATGAACAACTTCCTTTTCCTAGCCACCTTAGCGGAATAATCGGCAAATAGAAGTAACCTCTGTCCCTTGTACTGCAGAGAGTCTTTCTTGGAACGGTATGCTTGTAATAAGGCTGATTTATCCGCATAGTTCAGATATTTAACAATAACCGCCCTTGGTGGCGGGGCTCTGCCATCTGTCGTCAAAGGTCGTGGAGGACCTATCCTGTGGGCCCTTTCTACTTTGATAGGGAACTTAATTTTCCTAGTCTTTGGGATTCTTCGCCCCTATTTTGGATAGCATCCCGGGTTTGGAGATCCGTACCCCTTTAATCCTACATTATTACGGCGTGACTTTCTAAAAACCCCTAAACTTTGTTTCTAAATTTTGTTTTTTGAAATAGCCCCCTTTTTGGATACGTACATAGATAAGTCATCTTCCATCCATTTGTTCTCTCTCCAATCTGAAACCCTGCGCTTTGTTCTTGTCAACATCGTTTAATGTTTTAAAAAAGCCACCGGACTGCTGGGGTTTTAGACTTTCCCAGTATTTTCAAAGGAGGCCATATATGGAAGAAGTTTGGAAACCGTTATCCCCTGGTTTTGCACGAAATTGCTGACCGGTACCTGTTCCTCCTTTTCCCCCCCTCTCCTGAGGTTTTTGGTGTGCCACCCTCTCTGTGGAGGGCCCTGGGCGCTGGGGGAAAAGAAGTTTTGGGGGTCTGACCTGTTAGGTGTCACTGTTCTTGGTTCAAAAGCTTTTTCCCCTATGTTTTGGGCACGGGGGCAGGGTGTTGTGGGGTCCACTGTGCCCCAGCCTGTTTGGAGTACTAATGCCGTTAAAACTGTGGGACCTGTGTCCTCCCCTCCCCTGTATTGCTGGCATGGCTATTGCGTGCCTTTCCTGCATGTTTTGTCTTATTGATATCAGAGCAGCTCTTGCTGTGGAACCCCATGCGATCTCCTGATGATTTCCCCCTCCCCCTCTTGCCATGCTGGGGTGTTTTAGAAGATGGGGGCCTGCGGCTGTGGGAGGACGCAGCCGTCTCGGGAGCCGGGGGGTGGCCCCATTTTGATTCAGCCGTGCACACTGCTGGGATGTTCCGTTATGCACAGGCCCCCCGGTATAGAAGAATCCTGCACCGGGCCCCGGTACGGAGCTCACTCCCCGGCTTTGCAAGAGCCGTTTCTCCCTTTTGATTGTCGCGAGGGGGGGTACGAATTTGGGGACGGAGCGGGAGACTCACCCCGTGCGTCGTCTTGTGGCGGCCCCGGAACCCCTTAGTATATTTTTTTCTGACAAAGCTGTAAAAGCCCCCTCCAAAGTCAAGGTGACCTAATAAGAGGGGAACCTCTTTGTTACTCTTTTGGGTGCTGTTCAGACCTCTACATTTCAGGGAGAGAAGATTCCAGCTATAAACTGCTCTGTACTGATTTAAAAGGGCTGTGCTGATGGACAGAGTGCAAAAAATCAAAATGGGGCCAGCCACTCCCCCATACAAACAGTCTAAAAACATAGTTTGATCTGCACATCCAAAAATATTTTTTTAGAAAAAAATAAGCATAGGAGCACGCTGGTGTGGCAGCAAAAGACGAACACCCAAAAATTTAAGCGTATTAAAAGCACTAAAAACAGTCAAAGGGAATATAGGAATTTTTTGGAAAAGGATTTCTGCTACTTTTAAATACATAAAAATACCAGGTCCATATTGTCTTTTTGATAAAAAATTTAAAGGGCCACATGTATGAAGCTCCCCGGGTCGAGGCCCATTTCCGCAATTTTCCCGGGCGGAATTTGCCCCTGATTTTGTGGGGGAGGGCCCGTGCTCATACATATCATGTAAAGTCCGCCGGCCTGCCAGCGTTGTCGGGCGCAGTGCGGAAGGGGGAAAAGTTGGGGCCTGTGTTGAGATTGTCCGCCGGAGGTAGTGCGATCATACAGGGGGGAAAAAAGTCCCCGCCCCTCCCCAGGCGTGGAGACAGTGGGGGGAATGGGGCTGTGGGGCGCTGCCCCGAAGATTCCCCTTTCCAAGGAAGTCCCCTCATAAATGGGGGAAAAGCCCGCCGCCCCTCGCCAGTGTGTGGGGCCAGTGCGGGACTTAGGCCCCGGGGTTTGCGGGACTGCGGAAAAATCTGTTCCGATGGGAGACGGCTGGGCGGCGAGAAATCATTCCCAATGTGGGGGAGTTAAACCCAAAATCGCCTTTTAAAAGGGGTTTTAATTTCAGGAAAAGAGCTGAAACATTAAAAATAAAAATTTAATAAAACAAATCATTTCCAATATCCTAAGTCAGAATTAGGTATTTGGAAATGGCGGGAAAAACGTATTTAAAAATTTTTAACCTTTTCTCATTGGTGCAGGAAAACCGGCAAACAGAAAAGGAGCGACATGAACTATTAAAAACCTATGGGGGAGGATTTACCAAAGAAACCCGGGGGACTGTTCAAAATAAAAGTAAAAATGCTAAAAACGTGATTGGCTGAAATAACGGGGTGGGGTATCTCAGCCTTCAGAAAAGGAACAAAAATCCCTTCTAGGCTATGGAGAAGTTTAGACCAATCAGAATACGAGCGACAAAAATCCCATTTAGCCTAGGGGAAGTTTACACCAATCAGAATCCAGGGGGGACAGTTCAAAATACAGTAAAAATGTAAAAACAGTGATTGGTGAGGGAAGGGGGCTTGGCTATTCAGCCAAACAGAATAGGACGACAAAGTCCCATTCTAGGCTATGGAGAAGTTTAGACCAAACAGAATTCCGGCGGGACAGTTCAAAATTTCAAAAAAAGGCAGAAAGAGTGATTGGTTGAAGCAGGGGGCCGTAGCTTAGGCCCAAACCCGAGGCGAGTGCTTTCTCATGAGTTCTATGGGGAATTTTGAAATTTAAAAAAGGGCCGTTTAAATTTTGGGCCCCAAAGGGAGAGCGAGGACGTCCCCATGGTTTTTTAAGCAATTGGTATAAAAGGTACATGGTGAAAAAAAAATTAAACATCGAAGTTTTGCGATGTGTATATCAAGAATTCTAAATTGGCTAAAGAAAAAAAAAAAAAGCCATAAAATCTGTTTATTTCTTTTTTTCGTTGCTAAGGTCAATGTTGGGTGTGAAAATAAAGAAAAGCAAGTTTTCTTGATTTTAAATTTTTATTCGTTTGCCCCTATTGTTTCCTTTTATATACAATCGGCCAATTTGTGTGTTAAATTTTATTTCAGCCCGTAAAGTTTTTTACCAGATTGTTAGAAAAACCATAAAAGGGGTCGCTCGCCTCCCCTTGGTCCAAATTACGGGCCTCTTTTAAAATTTTGATTCCCCAAAAACTCTAGAGAAAGCAGTCGCGCTCTGTTGGCTAACGGACGAGCCCCCCCTGCTTCCCCAATCGCTCGTTTCTGCCTTTTTTTTGTATTTTAATGTCCCGCCTTTGAATATGATTGGTCCATTCTCCCCCTAGGTCTATGGGCTTTGTCGCTCTATTCTGATTTGGTGGTTTTGCGCCCAATGAAAAAACTTTAAATTTGAATTACTGTTTTCCCGGCAAATTTCTCTTTGGCAATTCCTATGTGCGCCGGTCTTGGGGGGACGAACGCGTTGTTCGGGTTTTTAATGCTTTATTTTTTAAAAAAGTGTTTTGGTCTTTATTGGATGTTTTAATGTTAAAAATTTAAATTTGTTTTTCTTATGCCGCGCGGGGGGAGGCCGAGATTTTAGTGCGCTCACTCTCCATAGAGTATAAGGAGAAGTACCTGCGCTCGATTTGGTGGGGAAGCCAAGCTCCCCCTGCTCAGCCCAAAAAGTCTTTTCTGTCTTTTTACTGTATTTTGAATTTCCCGCCCCGGGGTTTTGATTGGTTACACTTCTCCATAGGCTAGAAAGGGCTTTTTCGCTCCTATTCTGATTGGGGCTCCGAGACCCGCGCCTAACCAATCAGCTCTTTTCGCATTTTTACTGTATTTTGAATTTTCCCCCGGGGGGTTTTTATTGGTCAAATTTTTCCCATAGCTTTTAAAAAGGTTCATGTCGCTTGATTCTGATGGCCGGTTCTGCCGCCAAAGAGAAAGGTTTCAGATTTTGAATTACTGTCTTTCCCGGCAATTTGCAATATCAATTTTTTGATATTGCGCCGTTTTTTAATTTTGGAAATGGAGTTTTTTTTTTATTATGGTTTTTTTACTGCAGTCTCTTCTGACATGTTTTCCGCCTTTTTAAAGGGATTTTTTTTCCCCATTCTACCCTCTGCCCGGGGCGGAGCGCCCAGATTTTTTTCGGATCTTCGATTTGTTCTGCTGTTCGTTCTTGCTTCCTTCGCCCTGCCCGGGGATTTCGACCCAAATCTGTTGTCGGAGGGAGCGCCCAGATTCTGTGCGATCTTCGATCCGTTCCTCGATGTTCGGACCCGCTTCATTCCCTCTGCCGGGGATTTAACAAAAAAAGTGGTTTTTGCTTTTTTCGGAGCTGTCGAGCCCGCTTTTTTGGCAGCCGCATGGTACATCCCCCGGACTGTTTGAGCGCGCCGGTCCCCCCCGGAACGCCTACACCGGCCCCACCCCGCCCCCCTGCCCCCCATGCCCCCCCTTTTGCGGACCGCAGCCCAAAGTGGCGAAAGTGCGTCCCACAGTGGGATTCGGGCTGGGAGGCGCAGTGTACGCCAGAAAACAGGCGTAAAGCCCGTTCATACATGTCGCCCTAAAAGTCCACCTGTCAATGTCAAAGTGACCTCAATACAGATGGGAACCTACTCTACATGTTTTCTCTCTTGTTGCCTGTTCACACCTCCACATTTCGGGGAGAGAATATTCCAGCTATAAACTGCTTTGTACTGATTTAAAAAGACTGTGCAAATGGGCAGAGTGCAAAAAACTAAAACAGCTCTGACATGTTAAAGCATATTATGGCATAAAGCATCTGACATGTTAAGAAGATATTCAGTAAAATCCAGCACCAAGGCCTTGGCAACAGATCATTTAAAGGAGTTGTCTCATTACAAGCTTTCAGCCTACTTCAAGGTGTCTGGCAGCAAAGGATTTTTGAATTCAGGGGCGTGCTTCTTGTCCCGCCTCTTCTCCTTCCTCTTCCCCCCTCCCTCAGACACAAGAAAGCTCTCCTCCATAACTTCTATACAGCAGAGGGAGGCGAGGGGTTTGCTTTCCAGAGTTAACTGTGTGTGCCTGCCTAGGCCTGCTGCAGGCGCTCATGCTAGATCAGCTGCACTGTCAGCTCCACAGAGACAGGAGACAGGAAAAGGGCTGATCTATGAGTGTGGAGAGGTCTGTTTAGCTGGTATGCTAATAGCAGAGCGGGGGGGTGTAAGTGTTTCATATACCCCCTGCTTAGCATACAAATCTCCACATCTCAAGCAACAACAAACAAACCCTGTCAGAACAGACACAGGGCAGCTATGAAGTGTGTTAAATATATCAGGATGTGTCACTAATACAGCAAGCAAAAAAACTGTTCACATGCCCCCTGATCTGTTCTATTTGTATAGTCACAGCTCCACAGACACATCATGATTATAGTAACACACTTCATTGCTGTCACTTCTATGACTACAGATCAGCCTTCTCTGCTCTCCCCAATCTGTGTAGAAAGCAGGAGGGGCAGGCACACACAGGGTTATCCAGCTACACAGACAGAGAAAGCCAGAGCCCTCACCCTCCCCCTTTCCCTACAGAAGCATACTGTGCTGGGGGGCTCTGTGCTCAGACCTGTATTCAGAAAAAGATGAAATCCACCAGCACCTACAGCCAGTGAGATAAAGATTAAACAGGTCAGCTGCTATTTGGGATTTCAGGAGCTGATGCACTACTACTAACAGGGATTACTCAAAATCAGTAGGACATTTGTAATAAACATATATTGCAAAGCTGCTTGTTTTTTAAAGATCTTTTAATTAAAACCCAATCATTGTAGCGAGACAACCCCTTTAAGTCTTGTAAATAGTGAGGTTACATAGTTATATAATTTGTAAGATCAAAAAAAAAAAAATAACAGATGTCCATCCAGTTCAGCCTACTGTGCTATAGTATTGATCCAGATGAAGGCAAAAAACCCCATGAGGTAGAAGCTAATAATCCTCATTTTAGGAAAAAATTCCTTCCCGACTCCAATTGGTTATAGAATAAATCCCTGGACCAACGCCCCTTCTCCAGAATCCTAGTTACTCTAACTTGTTATATTATTACTTTCTAGAAATATATCCAGACCCTTTTTGAATTATGTTAGTAAATTCCCCATGACAAGTTCCTCTGGCAGAGAGTTCCACAGTCTCACTGCTCTTATATTAAAGAATCCCTTTCTATGTTTAGATAGAATCTTTCTTTCCTCAAGATGTAGAGGATGCCCCCTTGTTCTAGATACAATCCTGGGTATGAATAAATCTTGAGAGAGATTTCTATATTACTTTGATTTATTTATAATATTTTTTTATGTCCTCTGAAGCCGTCTTTTCACTAAACTAAATAACCCTAATCTTGCAAATCTTTCTGGGTATTGCAGTCCACCCAGTCCTTTTATTACTTAAGTTGCCCACCTTTGAACCTCTTCAAGCGTGGGGACGGCATACAAACTTGCTTTTCCAGCACATTCTACGAATGCTCAATTGGATTGAGGTATGGGTTATTTAACAAAAACTGAAAAGTGCCACAGCAGGCAGTTTAAACCCAGGAATGCTGAATCTATCGTATAGGAGAAGCCATACACTATCCCCCATTTAGGCATATGCACCCGTGCGGTGAGATTGCAGGATGCCGATTAGTTAATATGGTGTCTGGAAGCCTTATGTATACTTCCATAACCGCCATGTGTAGGTTTCTATTATTTACTGTATGTAGAAATGCTGGAATTGTATTAACCTGCAGAATACAGAAAATATATAATTTATACCAAAGAATGAATGGTGGAAAAACAATACCCCCGCAAAAACCCAGAGCAAGTATGTTTTTTTTTTTCGCATTTCACCCCTCTTAGAATTTTTTGGGGGTTTCCCAGTAAAACCTTGTCCCACAGAATAAAAACCCTTTTGTGTCTATGTAGATGGAAGAATAAAAAAGTTTAGGTTTTTGGAATGTGTGGAGGAAAAAAATGAAGAGCCATATTATCATGACCTGTTGTCAGGAAGGAGGTAAAGGCCTAGTAAACTTTACATTTTTGTCATGTTTCTTAAATCATCCTTTAACAAATATTGCAGTGTGGCATTTTCCTTCTGAAAGAGGCTACTGCCATATGGAATTTCATTACAATGAAGTACTTTACAGCGTATTGGCTGAACAAGCATGAAAGACAGGAGACCACGAACTGGGGTGGACGGTGGATGGCTCTGACGAGCGTTTCAGGTACATGACCTTAATCATGGTGACGTCATCCTCATCACACCCCATTTAAATAGACAGACATAATTAAAAACACCTGAAAACTGATTCTAAACTGAACATACAAAACGGATTGTCAGTGTTAAAAGCTAGCTGTTAACCCTATACACTCGCACTAGTAATGGTATTGGATGTCTTGACGATATTTTATTCCTTGGGAATGCGTGTTCTAAATTAAAAATCACCAAGCCTCCGTGCCAAAAGTTTTTTGTGTAAATCTCCCCCCTGTGCTGGTTGGGTAACTTTCTCTATACCTATCATGATAGAGAGCTCGTTCATTTTGATGTTTTTTAAAATAAAGTGTTTGGGGTACGCAGAACATTTAAAGAGCTCGGTTTTTCCTATGTCAGATAGGTGTCTACGAATGGGGGTTTTTAGAGGTCTGTGGTGCAACCAATATTGTTCTTGCATAAAAATTTCAATTAACAAATATATAACAAACTGGTATTGCAGTTTATGAAAGTTTTTAATTGGAAACTTTTGTTGTTATGAAGGAGGAAAACCATGGGGTTTTGGTGATATACTTACAAGTGACACATACATTGTGTCCACATCTAAAACAACCAGTTAGCACTAGCCCAAATTGTCTGTGCTTGACTTTAGACTAAATAAATTGGAAAAAACACTAGATCCCATGTGGGGGCTTACGTGATGTATACGAATATTATGTTGCAAAAACATTCTTAATTTGTTTTATTA
>JAODAL010031585.1:0-48221 GCA_025379985.1 Phyllomedusa bahiana
CAGGAAGATAAAAAGGTCGTAGCATAGAAACCAGTGCTGGCAGCCTATCAGGAGAGTTTAGAACAGGTCTGT
Organism: Phyllomedusa bahiana; assembly: GCA_025379985.1. NCBI lineage: Eukaryota > Metazoa > Chordata > Amphibia > Anura > Hylidae > Phyllomedusa > Phyllomedusa bahiana. The sequence goes on from JAODAL010031585.1 coordinate 73, forward strand.
AGCTATAGCAACCAATGCTGGCAGCCTATCAGGAGAGATAGAACAGGTCTGTAGCTATAGTAACCAGTGCTGGCAGCCTATCAGGAGAGAGAGAACAGGTCTGTAGCTATAGTATCCAGTGCTGGCAGCCTATCAAGAGAGATAGATCAGGTCTGTATATATAGCAACCAGTGCTGGCAGCAGGGGCGTTGCTAGGGTCCTAAAACATCCGGGGCCCGGGCCCTTTGTGTTTTTCTGGGTAGGGCTGGGTTCACATGACATTTTTCACGCCACATTGTGAACTGCGGCATGATGTATTTTTACAGAGAAAATCCTTCTGCTCCTGTCACTAATTTTCAGCATATTCCCCCTAGAGTGACCCTATATCTATATACCTGCCTCAGCAGTCACAGCACAATGAAATTCTCCACTGACAAATTTTCTTTTTCAAAAGCGCTCACCTCCGTATGACAGTGTAATACTCCTAAACAGTCACCAAAACATACACCCACACATGGAGCAAATCTACCAGACAAATGATTGTTACTAAAAACACTCCTACAAAACCAAGACCCTAAACTATTACTACAAAGGACCAAATAATCCTGCCAGACCCTGACCAAACGCAACCCCCACATGTGACCATCAGCTGTACACAGGCTCTACAGACATATATAACCACCATACAGTGACCAGATAGTGGGAGATACTAGTTGTATGTAGACGCTCTGCAGAATATAAGTGATTACACTGCAGTTACATTTAGTGACTCACCGGAGACGTCTTTTCTGATCAGCGTCGTTCACTTTCCCTTTTCTTCTCCATCCGGTTCACACCTTCATGCTGATTGCTCCCGGCCAATACTCGTCCCTGAGGATTTGGACACAAATATCTTAGAATCCTCACATTTTCAGCACCTCCTTAATTATAGGTATATAAGTCCCTCAGGTAGGTGTATAGGTCCCCTCAATTAGGCAGGTATATAAATATAGGGTCACTTAGGCAGGTATATAGATATAGGGTCAATGTCAGGCAGGTATATAAATATAGGGGCACTCTCAAGCAGGTATATAGATATAGGGCCACTGAGGCAGATATATAGGTGCTCAGACAGGAATATAGGGCCACAGGCAAGTATATAGGGCCACAGGCAGGTATAGGGGGCCACAGGCAGGTATAGGGGGCCACAGGCAGTATATGGGGCCACAGGCAGGTATATGGGGCCACAGGCAGGTATATGGGGGCACTGAGACAGGTATATGGGGCCACAGGTAGTATATGGGGCCACAGGCAGTATATAGGGGCACTAAGGCAGGTATATGGGGCCACAGGCAGGTATATGGGGCCACAGGCAGGTATATGGGGGCACTGAGCAGGTATATGGGGCCCCAGGCAGTATATGGGGCCGCAGGTAGTATATATGGGGCCACAGGCAGTATATATGGGCCACGGGCAGTATATATGGGGCCAAAGGCAGTATATGGGGCCACAGGCAGTATATAGGGCCGCAGGTAGTATATATGGGGGCACAGGCAGTTTATATGGGGCCACGGGCAGTATATATGGGGCCACAGGCAGTGTATGCGGCCACAGGCAGTATATGGGGCCGCAGGTAGTATATATGGGGCCACAGGCAGTGTATATGGGGCCACAGGCAGGTATAGAGGGCCATAGGCAGTATATGGGGCACAGGCAGTATATAGGGGGCCACAGGCAGATATAGAGGGCCATAGGCAGTATATGGGGCACAGGCGTATATAGGGGCACTGAGGCAGGTAAACGCTATAAAAATAACAACATTAATACTCACCTTAGCATCCCCGGCGAGCGCGCTCCGTCCTCTTCAGCCCGCGTTCCTCCCACAGCTCCTCGGGCGCACAGCCTGTGACGCGCTGTGCCCCGAGGACAGGCAGCGGCGTGATGAGGTCATTACATCGCGCCGCGCCAGCTGAGCCGCAGGGGGGCCGCGCCGGGTCCTCATTGCACTGAGGACCCGGTGCGGCCCCGCTGTGTCGGACCCGGAGACGGTCCGACACTGTCTGCAGGGCAGGGAGCGCTCGCTCTCTGCTCCGCAGAAGCCCTCTGCTGTATGTGTGTCCAGCGGACGCACATGCAGCTAAAGGTGGCAATTCCAGTCGGTGCTCCAGGCCCATGGCAGCGGCCTGGAGCCCGGGAGGTTCGGGGCACAGGGGGTTTTATTCGGGGCCCGAGCCCCCGACAAAACAGCCTAGTGACGCCCCTGGCTGGCAGCAGGGGCGTCATTAGGCTGTTTCATTCGGGGCTCCAGCCCCGAATATATTGCCTGCTGCCCCGAGTCAGTAGAGCTGCATAGTTACTACTGGTGCTGAAGCTCTGCTGCTGCCGCCCTGTGCAGGGGAAGTCTCGGGAGAGGACAGACAGTGAGCGGGGAGTCAGAGAGTGAGCGGGGAGGAATGTCGGCACTTCTTTCTTCATTGGCTGCTATCTAACAATAGATAACAGCCAATGATACAGGGGATACACAGGCAGTGTTAGGTCCCAACCCCTACCATAGGGCTAGCAGAGTGCGGCTGCAGAGGAGAGTGAACAGCTGACCTCCTCCTGCGCAGCCACCCTGTGTAGAAGCCGTTCAGGAGGAGCGGAGGCGGGGCTAGAAACGCTGAGAGCTGAAGAGGGGCGGAGCCAGGAACGATGAGACTCGAACGTGGGTGGAGCCAGGAGCAAGGTAGAATGAACAGGGGCGGGATCAGGAGGATTCTCGGGGTGGAGCTTAAAAGGGGCGGGGTCAAGCGGCAGCGCGAAAAATGAACAGGCATGCAAATAAAAAGGGAAGGGAAGCACTGGAGAGAGCAAAAGGAGGCTGGAAGACTGCAAGTGACTGGGGGATGTAGTGACAGGTAAACAGCAAGCACAGAACACCACAAACCTCACACTCCCTGTCCACTGGTTCATACTGCCAGAGCTGCAGGTTTCCCAATCCCAGCTTCTTCCTGCAGCCTCAGTATAATTGACTGCTGAAGAGATCAAGCCCTCTGTTTAGCTGAGGGGGAGGGGAGAGGGGAGGGGGAGGGGGAAGGGGAGGGGGAGAGGGAAGGGGAGGGGGAGGAGCTGCAGAATGGACTTCCCTCGGCTGCAGTCACTTCTCCAGCTCCACTTCAGGCCTGGTGTCTGCATTGAAGGTTCAGAACCTCTGTCACCGGTGATAAATGGAAGCCATGGGATCAGTTTCACGACAGACACCGACCACGCCTGACAGTCCCAATTCATTACAATGGGTCCATCATTGAGAAATAGCACAGATTGCTGCCCTATGTTGTGGGAACCACAGTGGAAACGCAATGGACCCATTGCAAATAATAGGGTCTGTCTGGCGCTGTGGGTGCACGTTGTGAAACAGATCCTATGGCTTCCGCTTATCACCTCTGTTACAGAGATTCCGAACCGGACCTCTAAGGCGATGTTCACACGGCTTATTGCCGACGTAATTGCGGAGATGGATTTCGCCCCGCAATTACACCGGCAGCCGTCTACGCACCATTATTCATGGTGCGCAGACGCCATAAATAATGTGCATGTCACTTTCTCCTCCCTCGTCGGATTCGCTGAGCGGGGAGAAGAGACAGAATCCATAGTTCTCTATGAGAACTGTGGATTACCGTAATGTCTGGGACTGATTTCACTGTATTGGAGCGCCAATACAGTGCGCAGTACGGCTGAAATCGGTCCCAGAATAAGCCGAGTGAACGAGCCCTTACACAGATGAACGAACGTAGTGGGAAAAATCACACAGTCTGTCCTCTGGGTGATAGCGTAGAATTGGCATCAATTATAAGCTGCACTCTTGGAGCCCCCTCAATGACTTCTGGTTGCTATTGGAAAAACACCACACACCTACAGTGCTTGTTAAGTAGTTAAGGGATTATATAGTTTATAAAAAAAATAAAACTAGCAGTAAATGCTGTAAAATAGAAATCCCTGACCTTCACCCCATATATCCAATCCCTTGCCCGCTCCTGTCACCTGCACCTCAAGAACATCTCCAGAATCCGTCCATTTCTCACTGTGGAAACGACTCAAACTCTCATTACTGCTCTTATTCTTCTCGTCTTGACTACCTGCAACTCCTTGCTTATCGTCCTCCCTCTCTGCAAACTCTCCCCTCTGCCATCTGTCCAGAATGCAGCAGCCAGCTTGTCTTTCTCTCCAGCCGCTATACTGATGCCTCTACCCTGTGTCAGTCACTGCACTGGTTGCCTATCCAGTACAGGATACAGTATAAACTCAGCACTCTCACCCATTAAGCTCTCCACAGTGTTGCTCCTCCCTACATCTCCTCCCTAGTCTCTGTCTACCGCCCTACCCGTGCTCTCCGCTCTGCTGATGATATCAGACTACATTCCTCAATTCATCCGAACCTCCCATGCCGCTACCAAGATTCACACGTGCAGCACCAGTTCTCTGGAATATGCTACGCGGGCGATCAGGCACATTCACAACCCTCACAGTTTTAAGAGGGTCCTGAAAATACATCATCTCTGTCGCGCCCACCACGATCCCTAACTGCTATCACACACATCTGTCACTCCCTGCACTTGGGCACTCACAGGCACTTATCTGTATATAGATGTACAGTCTGGGTGGCAGGTTCATCCATTTTTCATGTAAACCACCCCCTATTTATGAAACATGGCCGGCCCATTGTAAACTTGGTACTTCTTACCGTATGTTTCACCCATACACCCTAATAGATTGTAAGCTCTAACGAGCAGGGCCCTCACACCTTGTGTCTCATTTGTAAGTACTTTTAATGTGTAATGTCTGTACGTTTACCCTTGAATTTGTAAAGTGCTGCGGAATATGTTGGCGCTATAGAAATAAAGATTATTATTATTATTATCCCTGAACGTAGAGGTTGGGTAGCATTGGGAGTGGAGAATCGTTGAGAAGGCAGGGACAGTTTATTACTGTTCTTGCTTTTCTGATTGCAGTATACACTATATATTCTGTATATACAGATCAGCTTAAAGTATTCAGCCACCCAGCTCCTATCTTCAGCCATCATGTGACCACCAGGGTCAGGTAACTGCAGGAGCTGTTGAATCTTATTAGACCCATATTGGCCCTGGAGTCGTCTGTAACTTGGGCTAATATATCTCCCCCACCATCTCTTTTTTTGACCCTGTAGGGGGCACAATATATAAAATGTAAAAAAAATAATAAATTCGTTAAAAAAAAAACAAACAGTTCCAACTCCCCCAATTACCCTAGATCTAAAGACCAGGCTTCTTCAACATACCTTCCTTTTGCTATTAAAAGGAATATATATATATATTTTTTTTAATACTTTTTTTTTGTTACCATTTTTCCTTATATTAAAAAAAGAAAAAAATTCTATATAAATAAAGCTTATGTATCATGGAAAAGGTGATAAAATTAGTAGAATAAGATGCGAGAATGCGTTTAGCGTTTAAACCTGAATGTACTAAAAGCAAAAAAAGTGGGAGTTGTCAGTATCTATGTAAAAATATAGTAACGGAAGAGGTGCATGCCACAGTTTATGATGTGCAGTGAAAAACTGCTGTGTGGACCCAACCCTGTTCTAAAAATTGCAGGTCAACCACACACCTGGCTCAACATCAGTATCAACAGAGAGGCTGGCCCGGATGTTTTAGGACCCTAGCAACGCCCCTGGCTGGCAGCCTATCGGGATAAATCAAACAGGTCTGTAGCTATAGCAACTGGCACTGGCCGCCTATCAGGAGAGATCAAACAGGTCTGTAGCTATAGCGTCCAGTGCTGGCAGCCCATCAGGAGAGATAACACAGGTCTATAGCTATAGCAACCAGCACTGGCAGCCTATCAGGAGAGAATGAACAGGTCTGTATCTATAGCAACCAGTGCTGGCAGCCTGTTAATGGACATATATTGCAAAGTGACTTGTTTTTGCAAGATTATTAACATAAAAAGCAGCAATCCTTGTAGTGAGACAACCCCTTTAAGGCCAGTCATAAGTCTAAGAATTACTCCAGTGTTTCTAATGTTGCACTGAGGATAGTGTAGTCCCTGATTAGGACAAGTCTAGTGAGTGGCGTGAGGAGGTCATCTCTCCAGCTGTTCAATGACCACACGGAGACAAGGACAGATTGACAACATTGCACTGAGGTCAACTGTGCTTTAGGTCAAAAAGCTGGAGATCCCTTGTCCTCTATTCATGGGTGATCTGGTCAGGACCAGACACTGGATATATAGCACCTTCCAAGGAAATTCAATTCGAACAAGCCAACCTGATGGAGCAGTAAATCTGAGCTGCTACATGTATACTGCAGATCCCAACAGTGAGGTCCCGGAAGGCCTCCTCTACTTGTGCAGGATCTCAACAGATCATAAAGGATGAATATATGAATAGTTCTATACATCAGTCTTACACCCAGTGACACAGTATAACACTGGCTGTCAATACTGGGGGTTGGGAACACGCGATGTGGACATGCTGGGAATACATTCATTGACAGGTCGGATATTTATTGTACCAGGAGGAGTATGCTCTATTGAATGGCTGGGATTAGTTTCTATTGATATCATGGTTGTAAATTGTGTTGGGTAGGTTGGGAATACATTGTATTGAGGGTTGGGAATGCATTGCATTGGGAGCTGGGAATACAGTGCCAAGCAAAAGGGTAACAATGTTTTGACATTTTGACTTTTAAGTTTCATATCTCACCATCCACTACAGCTTTGGACATGAGACTCCCATCATTTTATAGACAATCCTCTTGGCTCTCATATATTAATTTGACCTGCAACTATTTAGCATCTGCTTAGTTCTGCAGATTCTTGTCCTGTAACTGCATTGTTACTGTTTTGCTCCTTGTGGTGGGACAATCTTTTTCTTCCTGTTACTACAAATTACAATCTGTTCTTACATTCCCTAATAGCTCAGTGTGTTATTAGGCTGATTCCCAAGTGAAAAGTCACTGGTTTGAATGAAGATCTCCCAAGAAAAGAGAAGCGGCATCATCCAGCTCATCGATAGCGTCTCTGGGCCGAGGACATCGCCAAACTGCATCATGTGAGGCCCTGACAGCGGGAAGAATATGGAATGAAGTCCGTCCCGGGGCGTAGCTATTGGGGGTGCAGAGGTAGCAGCCGTTACCGGGCCCAGCAGCCTAAGGGGGGCCCAAAAGCCCTCATGCCACATAGGAAGACACCAGTATTGTAAAGACACTTGGTAACTGGGGGACACTATTTCATTCTTTGCATCAGGGCACAAGAGCTTCAGGTTACGCCTCTGAGTCCATCCATTCATTCCAAAGCCAAGAAGTGACGTCCAGGGGAAATATCAGAGCCAACAAGTCGCTCATCACAAGGTCGATCAGTTCTGATGCTAAGACACGGCAGCGGAGGCGGCTAATAGGCTTCGTAAGAGTGAGATCACAGACGTTCATGCAACCACCGGGCGCATTACACAGGTCTGAAATGATGGCCCAAAAAAAGGGGAAGAAGCCGCGACTTCAGTCTCATCATAAGAAGCGTCGGCAAAGAGTCTGCAAAAATGTACAAAAAACGGAAGATTGGAAATGGGGGATTTCGAGTGATGAGATGAAAGTCAATAGATCGGGCTCTGAAAGGGAAAATGGGTTTGGAAGAATAAAGGGAAAAGGGGCAAACGGAGAGAGAAAGTAAATAAACTGTCAGGTTTGGTGGAGCCTGAGGATATGGGGAGGGGTCACAGCCAAAGATGGTGGATACTTGACCAGGATTGATGACAACCTCAATGCTGAGAACTATGTGAGTGTCCTACAAGATGAGTTACTTCATACACTCGAGTACTATGGGGATGAAAAGGACGACATAGTGTCCAGCAGGACAACGACCTGAAGCAGACGTCAAGGTTGGAGAAGGAATGGTTCAATGACAATGAGGTGGAGCTGCTGTATTGGCCTCCACAGTCCCCAGACCTCAACCCAATCCAACACTTGTGGGTAGTTGAAGAAAAAGCTGTAGTCGTACCCAAGTGAGTCGACCAGTCTGCACCAACATTGGGAACGTGGAGAAGAGACCTGGGATCAGATATTGGTCAAGACATGCTTGAATCTGGTCCAGAGCCCAGAACGATTCAGGCAGAGGTGAAAGCCAAAGGTGGGTTTACTAAATACTATCAAAATAATAAAACTTATACTTTAGATTTTTAGGAGCAAAACAGTAACAATGCAGTTACAGGAAAGAATCTGTAGAACTAAGCAGATGCTAAATAGCTGCAGGTCGAATTAATATATGAGATAACCAAAATGATTGTCTATAAAATGATGGGAGTCTCACATTCAAAGCTGTAGTGGATGGTGAGATATGGAGCCTGAAAGTCAATAGTTCAAAACATTGTTACTCTTTTGCTTGGCACTGTACATTGTATTGGGGGTTGGGAATACATTGTATTCAGTGTTGGGAGTACATTCTATTGGGGGTTGGGAATACATTGTATTGGGTGTTGTTAGTACATTACGTACATTGTATTTTGGGAGTACATTTTATTGGGTGTTGGGAATACATTGTATTGGAGGTTGGGAATACATTGTATTGGGTGTTGGGAATATATATTGTTGGGGGATGAGACCACATTCTACCAGAGGTTGAGAATACATTGTGCTGAGATTTGGGAATACATTGTATTGGGGGTTGGGAATAGGTTGTATTGGGGGTTGGGAATACATTGTATTGGGAGTTGGGAATAATAGTATTGGGGGTTGGGAATATATTGTATTAGGGGTCGGGAATAATAGTATTGGGGGTTGGGAATATATTGTACTGGGGGTTGGGAATAATAGTATTGGAGGTTGGGAATACATTGTACTAGTGGTTGGGAATAATAGTATTGGGGGTTGGGAGTACATTGTATTGGGGGTTGGGAATACATTGTGTTGGGGGTTGGGAATAATAGTATTGGGGGTTGGGAATACATTGTATTAGGGGTTGGGAATAATAGTATTGGGGGTTGGGAATATATTGTATTAGGGGTTGGGAATAATAGTATTGGAGGTTGGGAATACATTGTACTGGGGGTTGGGAATAATAGTATTGGGGGTTGGGAGTACATTATATTAGGGGTTGGGAATAATAGTATTGAGGGTTGGGAATACATTGTATTGGGGGTTGGGAATAATAGTATTGGGGGTTGGGAATACATTGTGTTGGGGGTTGGGAGTACATTGTATTGGGGGTTGGGAGTACATTGTGTTGGGTGTTGGGAATACATTCTATTGGGGGTTGGGAGTAAATTGTATTGGGTGTTGGGAGTACATTGTATTGGGGGTTGGGAATACATTGTATTGGGGGTTGGGAGTACATTGTATTGGGGGTTGTGAGTACATTGTATTGGGGGTTGTGAGTACATTGTATTGGGGGTTGGGAGTACATTGTGTTGGGTGTTGGTAGTATATTGTTTTGGGGGTTGGTAATACATTATATTGGAGGTTGGGAATAATAGTATTGGAGGTTGGGAATACATTGTATTAGGGGCTGGGAATAATAGTATTGGAGGTTGGGAGTACATTGTATTGGGGGTTGGGAGTACATTCTATTGGGGGTTGGGAATACATTGTATTGGGAGTTGTGAGTACATTGTATTGGGAGTTGGGAGTACATTGTATTGGGTGTTGGTAGTATATTGTTTTGGGGGTTGGTAATACATTGTATTGAGGGTTGGGAGTACATTGTGTTGGGGGTTGGGAGTACATTGTATTGGGGGTTGGGAATAATAGTATTGGGGGTTGGGAGTACATTGTATTGGGGGTTGGGAATAATAGTATTGGGGGTTGGGAGTACATTGTATTAGGGGTTGGGAATAATAGTATTGGGGGTTGGGAGTACATTGTATTGGGGGTTGGGAATAATAGTATTGGGGGTTGGGAGTACATTGTATTAGGGGTTGGGAATAATAGTATTGGGGGTTGGGAGTACATTGTATTGGGGGTTGGGAATAATAGTATTGGGGGTTGGGAATACATTGTATTGGGGGTTGGGAGTACATTGTATTGGGGGTTGGGAATAATAGTATTGGGGGTTGGGAGTACATTGTATTGGGGGTTGGGAGTACATTGTGTTGGGTGTTGGGAATACATTGTATTGCGGGTTGGGAATAATAGTATTGGGGGCTGGGAGTACATTGTATTGGGGGTTGGAAATACATTGTACTGGGGGTTGGGAGTACATTGTATTGGAGGTTGGGAATACATTGTACTGGGGGTTGGGAATAATAGTATTCGGGGTTGGGAGTACATTCTATTAGGGGTTGGGAATAATAGTATTGGGGTTGGGAGTACATTGTATTGGGGGTTGGGAATAATAGTATTGGGGGTTGGGAATACATTGTGTTGGGGGTTGGGAGTACATTGTATTGGGGGTTGGGAGTACATTGTGTTGGGTGTTGGGAATACATTCTATTGGGGGTTGGTAGTAAATTGTATTGGGTGTTGGTAGTATATTGTTTTGGGGGTTGGGAATACATTGTATTGGTGGTTGGGAGTACATTGTATTGGGGGTTGGGAGTACATTGTGTTGGGAGTACATTGTATTAGGGGTTGCGAGTACATTGTATTGGGGGTTGGGAGTACATTGTGTTGGGTGTTGGTAGTATATTGTTTTGGGGGTTGGTAATACATTATATTGGAGGTTGGGAATAATAGTATTGGAGGTTGGGAATACATTGTATTAGGGGCTGGGAATAATAGTATTGGAGGTTGGGAGTACATTGTATTGGGTGTTGGTAGTATATTGTTTTGGGGGTTGGGAATACATTGTATTGGGGGTTGGGAATACATTGTATTGGGGGTTGGGAGTACATTGTATTGGGGGTTGGGAATACATTGTATTGGGGGTTGGGAGTACATTGTATTAGGGGTTGGGAATACATTGTATTGGGGGTTGGGAGTACATTGTATTGGGGGTTGGGAGTACATTGTATTGGGGGTTGGGAGTACATTGTGTTAGGTGTTGGGAATACATTCCATTGGGGGTTGGGAATACATTGTATTGGGAGTTATGAGTACATTGTATTGGGAGTTGGGAGTACATTGTATTGGGTGTTGGTAGTATATTGTTTTGGGGGTTGGTAATACATTGTATTGAGGGTTGGGAGTACATTGTGTTGGGGTTGCGAGTACATTGTATTGGGGGTTGGGAGTACATTGTATTGGGGGTTGGGAATACATTCTATTGGGGGTTGGGAATACATTGTATTGGGAGTTGTGAGTACATTGTATTGGGAGTACATTATATTGGGTGTTGGTAATATATTGTTTTGGGGGTTGGGAGTACATTGCGTTGGGGGTTGGGAGTACATTGTATTGGGGGTTGGGAGTACATTGTGTTGGGGGTTGGGAATACATTGTATTGAGGTGAGAGTGCATTGTATTAGGGTACAATGTTTGGGGGGGATTTATGGTATAAGGCAGGTTTAGGAATACATTGTATTTGGGGGAGTTATACTTTGCATTGGCTGGCTATAAGTATGTTGGACAGCTGCAGATCTACTACATTGTCCTGTGAGGCCAGGAGTCCATGGGGGAGATTCTCATCATGGCTTCTGCGGCCACACATAATCCTCAGCATCATTTCAATCTTTTCCTGTGCACGGCTCATCATCTCTTCATCACATCAGTCTTACATAACAGACTCTGCCCACATGACATTTGTTGCTGCGTCGCTCGTGCTGCTTCTTTGTAGCTGTTTGTGTCTCTGAAAAGCCGAAAGTAGAATCTGCATTTTGTGGTTTCTACAGGAACCCAGCATCAGGACAACGTCTAACTAACACCCGGGGAGCTGGGTAACAACACAGACACTTGGGGGGCAGGAGAATGAAAATGACACATGGGGGGCAGGATAAGGACATTGACACTTGGGGGTGGGATAATGACGCTGACAATTGGGGTGCTGGATAACAACACAGACACTTGGGGGGCAGGAGAATGACACTGACACTAAGGGGACAGGAGAATGACACTGACACTGGGGGCAGGAGAATGACACTGACCCTTGGGGGGGCAGGGCAATGACACTGACACTTAGGGGGCAAGATACGGACACTGATACTTGAGGGGGCAGGACAATGACACTGACACTTGGGGCGGGAATAATGACGCTGACACTTGGGGCAAGAGGATGATGGTGATGCTTTGGGGGCAGGATAATGACACTGGGAGTTGTGGGGCAGGAGACTGACACTGACACGTAGGGGGCAGGAGAATAAAACTGACACTTGGGGGGCAGGATACTGACGCTGACACTTGGGGGGCAGGCTAATGACGCTAACCGTTACGGGGCAGGCTAATGACCCTGCCACGTGGGGGACACCATCATGACACGGACACTTAAGGGGCAGGATAATGACCCTGACACTTGGGGGCAGGATAATGACGCTGACCTTTGGGGGGCAGGATAATGACACTTGGGGGCAGGATAATGACACTGACACTTGGGGGGCAAGATAATGCTGCTGACACTTGGGGGGCAAGATAATGCCGCTGACACTTGAGGGGCAGGACAATGATGCTGATACTTGGGGGACACGTTAATGCCGCTGACATGTGGTGGGCAAGATAATGACACTAACACTTGGGGGGGGGGCAGGATAATGACACTGACACTTAGGGGGCAAGATAATGACACTTGGGGGGCAGGATAATGACACTTGGGGGGCAGGATAATGCCGCTGACACTTGGGGGCAGGATAATGATGCTGAAACTTGGGGGACACGATAATGCCGCTGACATGTGGGGGGCAAGATAATGACACTTGGGAGCAGGATAATGGCGCTGACACTTGGGAGGAAGGATAATGACGCTGACACTTGGATAATGACACTTGGGGGGCAGGATAATGACACTTGGGGGGCAGGATAATGACACTTGGGGGGCAGGATAATGACACTGACACTTGGGGGGCAGGATAATGACACTGACACTTGGGGGGCAGGATAATGACACTGACACTTGGGAGGCAGGATAATGACACTTGGGGGCAGGATAATGACACTTTGGGGGTCAGGATAATGATGCTGACACTTGGGGGCAGGATAATGACACTGACACTTGGGGGCAGGATAATGACACTGACACTTGGGGGCAGGATAATGACACTTGGGGGGCAGTGCAATGCTGCCTCTATGAATGAATATATCACCTGGGCCATGCTGTATACAGGCATACAGCAGTTATTGCAGAGACTTTCTCCTCCTGGGCTCCATACTCCACGTGTTTTACAGCACATCTGTCTATTATACTGTTTCACATCACCCGGCTCCGTCGCCCTCCCCCGCAATCAAACATCAGCAGATGTTCCAGGTACATGATTAAAATTGTTCTATCAAACCATGTACATTGACCTATATACAAATATTCCTCACCCCCCCGCACCTCTATCATCACAAACCAAAGAAGGGAAATCTGACCCAGCATCTGATGACCACATTGCTCCCATTATTATTTTTTATTCTACAAAGCCAGAAGCAGATCATCATTTCTAATGTATTATTTGCTTTATTATTATTTTTTTCTTAGCTAAATCTGTCACACAGACGGCTGCGGGCAGAATTCACCATATGTCATTATATCGCAGCGCAATTTCATTTGCATAGTATAACATAATCAAACTACACGTGTATTTAAGTGTAAAAGAATGCTTAAATCAAAAGAAAAAGCTGAACGACTTCAATTCTTTTAATTTACATTTTTAAAATTGTTTATAAAATTGTAACTTTCTAGATTTTTATTTTCCATTATTTATTTTTTATTATTATTATTTCTCTGATTTTATTATTTTTCATGATTTTTTATTTCTCCAGATTTTACAAAACAAATTATTATTTACATGAAAGTTTATGGATTTTTATTTTTTGATTGTTCATCAAATTTTTTGAATATTTTTTCCATTTTTTATAGTTTTTTTAATTAAAAGAGCGAATTTCAAAAATATTTAGACTTTTTTTAAAAAAAAAATTGGCGAATTTTTTTTCTTTTTTCAAACTATTTTTTAGAATTTTGAATTCTATTAAGAAAAGCAAAATTACAAACATACAGAGACGTTTATTCACCCGTTTTATCGTTCATTCCGAGTTTTTTTTTTATTTTTGTTTCTTTTTTTTATTATTTCTCATTTATCTTTTCAGCATTTTTTTCCTTCTTTAATACACTTTTGTTTTTGTTTGCAAAAATGAATGATGAAAATTATTTTTGGGGGAATTTTTTTTCATTCTTTTTTTCAAATTTTGAATTTTGTTAAGAAAAGCAAAATGTAAAAAATACAGAGACGTTTATTCACCCGTTTTATCGCACATCCGATTTTTTTTTAAATTTGTTTCTTTTTTATTATTTCTCATTTATTTTTTCAGCATTTTTCATTCTCTAATACACTTTTGTTTTTGTTTGCATAAATGAATGATTAAAAATGATTGTTGGGGGGATTTTTTTTTCTTTTTTTCTCATTCTATTTTTAGAATTTTGGAATTTTATTAAGAAAAGCAGAATTCCAAAATTACAGAGACGTTTATTCACCCGTTTTATCGTTCATCCGAATTTTTGTTTTAATTTTTGTTTCTTTTTTCATTATTTCTCATTTATTTTTTTCACCATTTTTCATTCTTTAATAAGTTTTTTTTTTGCAAAAATTAATAATAAAAATGTAACTAATATCCAGTGTATTAGTACTATTATGTTTCTATCTTTTCTTTTCTGAGAAGATAAAAAAAAACAAAAAAAATCACATAAAATAAAATCAAAACATGACAAAAAAAAGGCATAAAATTGCAGTTTTTAATCGGTCTGGGGATGAATATAAAATGACGAATTTGTTCTAGCAATCAAAACACAAGGAATATCGCCTGCTTCTTTGTTGAAGCTGGAAGCCTTAGACAGCATATTAATATGCATGTAGTCAATTTGTCGCACCCCCCACCCCCCACCATGCCTCAATAATGGACTCAGATTTCTGGTGTAAAAATAATCATAGCAAAATTAATAAAGAGAAACAATGGAGTTGTGATTCAGTCGCTGTGTTTGTTGTAATGTAATTGTCGTCGCTTCCTCTGGATGTTGTGACACATGGGACTAGCTGAAGGCATCTCGAATACATTTGTTTGTGATGGTTGAATCACAAGCAGCAGCATTTTTTGCACAAAGGATGCCACATCTTTTGTTTGCGTGACATCCCCCTGATCTTCTGTTCTCTTGTACGTGTGACTTCTATTTGTTTTAACGCTTCAGGTTCCAGAAGCGTTTTTTTATGCTATAGGAGGTATAGATACTATGGGCATGTATTGTAGGACATGATTAATATGCTTTTTTTGGGTCGTTGGGGTAGTCAGTTTTTGATTTCGGAATATGCCTCTTCTCTAAACCTTCTGTGTGTAGACGTTGTCTCTCCTTTTGGTTCTCTCGCTACCTAGTTCAAATATAAAGAATACCAAAAATAATTGTATCCAATATAATAGTATAGAAATGTAAAAACAATACTTTATTAGATCTTATTATAAACAATAAAAAATATAATACAAAAACATCAGTTCAATACATCACCAAGGGTCAGCGGATTAGAGTGAACCAAACCACCCCAATGGGGTGGTTTGGTTCACTCTAATCCGCTGACCCTTGGGGTGGTTTGACCATTGAGGTGGTTTGGTTCACTCTAATCCGCTGACCCTTGGGGTGGTTTGACCATTGAGGTGGTTTGGTTCACTCTAATCCAGTGACCCTTGGTGATGTATTGAACTGATGTTTTTGTTTATTTATGTGATGTTTTGATACTGTTATCACCTATATGATGTATAGCATTATGTTTCAGTGGGATTAGTTGGGTATATATTTTTTATTTGGGTGCGATTTTGTCTGTTGTTATATATTTTTTATCTAATAAAGTATTGTTTTTACATTTCTATACTATTATATTGGATACAATTTCTTTTGGTATTCTTTGTATTAATAGTATTCATTCTCTTTGCTTGGCCCTTGTATTTATATGTTTACTAGTCCAAATATAGTGTGAAAAAAACATACTGACTAATACTTTCTTGGCTCCAGCACTAGGGTTATTCCGCCATCTTCTCCTCACATGTTGGCAGTGGAGGTAGATGTGGTCCCTCCTTTTGGTTCTTTCCTTAACACCTCTCAATAAATTGTGACGTAAATATACTGACTAATACTTTCCTGGTTCCAGCCGCCATCTTCTCCTGACATATAGATGATGGAGGTAGATGTTGTCTCTCGTTTTGGTTCTTTCCTTACCACCTCCCTATCAGTTGTGAAGTAAATATACTGACTAATACTTTCCTGGCTCCAGCACTAGGATTAGTCCGCCATCTTCTCCTGACATCCTGACATGTAGATGGTGGGCATAGACATTGTCTCTCCTTTTGGTTCGTTCCTACCACTCCCAACATTGATGAAGTAAAATATACTGACTAATACTTTCCTGGTTCCAGCCGCTATCTTCTCCTGACATATAGATGGTGGGCGTAGACATTGTCTCTCCTTTTGGTTCTTTCCTTACCCCCTCCCTATCAATTGTGAAGTAAATATACTGACTAATACTTTCCTGGCTCCAGCACTAGGGTTCAGCCGCCATCTTCTCCTAACATATAGATGATGGGGGAAGATATTGTTTCTCATTTTGGTTCCTTCCCTACCAATTCCCAAAATAGTATGAAAAAAATATACTGACTAATACTTTCCTGGC
Source organism: Phyllomedusa bahiana (assembly GCA_025379985.1). Taxonomy (NCBI): domain Eukaryota; kingdom Metazoa; phylum Chordata; class Amphibia; order Anura; family Hylidae; genus Phyllomedusa; species Phyllomedusa bahiana. The sequence continues at coordinate 16,751 of JAODAL010031585.1, forward strand.
TCCAGCACTAGGGTTATTCCACCATCTTCTCCTCACATGTTGGCAGTAGAGGTAGACGTGGTCCCTCCTTTTGGTTCTTTCCTTACCACCTCTCATAATTTATGAAAGTAAAATATACTAATACTTTCCTGGTTCCAGCCGCCATCTTCTCCTGACATGTAGTTGATGGGGGTAGATGTTGTTTCTCATTTTGGTTCTTTCCCTACCAATTCCCAATATAATATCACAAAAATATACTGACTAATACTTTCATGGCTTCACCACTGGGGTTTGGTCGCTATCTTCTCCTGACATATGGACGGTGGGGGTAAATTTTGTCTCTTGTTTTGGTTCTTTCCCTACCAATTCCCAATATAGTATGAAAAAAGTATACTGACAAATATATTCCTGGCTCCACCACTGGGGTTCGGTCACCATCTTCTCCTGACATATAGGCGGTGAAGGTAGATGTTGTTGCTCATTTTTGTTCTTTCTCCACCAACTCACTATATAGTATAAAAAGTATACTGACCTTTCTTGGCTTCAGCACTGGTTCTGTTGCAATCTTTGTCTGACATGTTTGCATTAAGGGTAGACGTTGTCTCTCATTTTGGTTAGATCCCTACCAATTCCCGATATAGTATGAAAAAATATACTGAACTTTCTTGGCTTTAGCACTGTGGGTCAGCTGCCAACTTCTGACTTGTTGGTGGTGGGGGTAGATGTCTCTCCTTTTGGTTTTTTCCTTACCACCTCTCAATAAATTGTGATGTAAATATACTGACTAATACTTTCCTGGTTCCAGCCGCCATCTTCTCCTGACATGTAGATGATGGGCGTAGACGTTGTCTCTCCTTTTGATTCTTTCCTTATCACCTCCCTACCAATTGTGAAGTAAATATACTGACTAATACTTTCCTGGCTCCAGTACTAGTCTTCAGCCGCCATCTTCTGACATAGAGATGATGGGGGTAGATGTTGTTTCTCATTTTGGTTCTTTCCCTACCAATTCCCAATATAGTATGAAAAAAATATACTGACTAATACTTTCCTGGCTCCAGCACTAGGGTTATTCCGTCATCTTCTCCTCACATGTTGGCAGTGGACCTAGACGTGGTCCTTCCTTTTGGTTCTTTCCTAACCACCTCTCAATAAATTGTGACGTAAATATACTGACTAATACTTTCCTGGTTCCATCTGCCATCTTCTCCTGACATGTAGATGGTTGGCGTAGACGTTGTCTCTCCTTTTGGTTCTTTCCTTACCACCTCCCTATCAATTGTGAAGTAAATATACTGACTAATACTTTCCTGGCTCCAGCACTAGGGTTCAGCCGCCATCTTCTCTTGACATATAGATGATTGAGGGCGACTAGGATGGTTTGGTTACTCTATCTTTGTTTTTTTTCCCTACCAATTCCCAAAATAGTATGAAAAAAATATACTGACAAATATATTCCTGGCTCCACAACTGAGGTTCGGTCGCCATCTTCTCCTGACATATAGGCGGTGAAGGTAGATGTTGTTGTTCATTTTTGTTCTTTCTCCACCAACTCACTATATAGTATAAAAAAAAAAGTATACTGACCTTTCTTGGCTCCAGCTCTGTGGTTCTGTTGCCATCTTTGTCTGACATGTTGGCGTTAGGGGTAGACGTTGTCTCTCATTTTGGTTCTTTCCCTACCAATTCCCGATATAGCATGAAAAAATATATTGAACCTTCTTGGCTTTAGCACTGTGGTTCAGCTGCCAACTTCTGACCTGTTGGTGGTGGGGGTATATGTCTGTCCTTTCGGTTCTTTCCTTACCAATGCCCAATAAAGTGTGGAAAAATATACATACTTAATATTTTCCTGGCTCCACCATTGGGGTTCAGCCATGATCTCTCCAGACATATAAGTGGTGGGGGTAGACATTGTCTCTCCTTTTGGTTCTTTCTTTACCACTTTCTAATATAATAAGAAAATATATACTGACTTAATACTTTCTTGGCTCCACAATTGTGGTTCTTCCGCTATCTTGTTCGGACACATAGACGGTGGGGGTAGACATTGTCTCTCCTTTGGGTTCTTTCCTTACCAACTCCCTATATATTGTGAAAATATATGCTGACCTAATACTTTACTGGCTCCAGCACTGGGGTTTGGCCACTATCTCCTTCTGATACAACGTCTACCTCCATCGTCTATGTATCTCCGTTTGGTTCCTACATTACCACCTCTCAATAAAGTGTGGAAAAATATACTGGCCTAATACTTTCCTGGCTCCACAACTAAGGTTCTCCTGACAGAGAATCTACAGGCGAGATAAGGTCTCTCTCCACCACCTATATGTCAGGAGTAGACGGCTGCCAAACCCCATTGCAGGAGCCATGAAGGTATTATGTCAGTATATTTTTTCCATACTTTATTGGGAAGTGGTAAGGAAAGAACTGAAATGAGAAATGTCTACCCGCACCGCCAACATGTCTGGAGAAGAGGGTGGCCAAACCACAGTACTAAAGCCAAGAAAGGTCAGCATATTTTTTTCATACTATATTGTGAATTGGTAGGCAAAGAACAAAAAGGAGAAATGTCTACCTCCATTGCCTATATGTCAGTAGAAGAGTGTTAGAGCCAGGAAAGTATTAGTCAGTATATTTACTTCATAATTTATAAGGCAGTGGTAAGGTAAGGAAATAATCAAAAGGAGAGACAACGTCTAACCCCTGCCATCTACATGTCAATAGAAGGTGGTGACTGAACCCCAGTGGTGGAAACAGGAAAGTATTAGGTCAGTATATTTTTTTTCATATTATATTGGGAGTTAGTAGGAAAAGAAACAAAGGGAGAGGCAACATCTACCTCCACTGTCTATATGTCAGGAGAATGTTATAGAGCTTGGTTACGAACATCAAGTACTGAAGAAAATAGATGGGTGCTCTAATAGAAAAGGGTTGGCTAGACCCCATATATCAAATATTTAGAAAAATCCATGGCACTCCAATATTATCCTGATTATGTGCAGTTTTATTATTAACAATATTGCATTAGTAGATCAAGCAGATTAGTATGAAAGATGGAATAGTCCAGATTACTGTACAAGATTTGTTTAACAACAACAAATGTCATAGATATTGTTGACGTTTTGGCTTATGGTGCCTTCCTCAAGCAACATCTAATAGATGTGTGTAGAGAAAAGTTCAAAAGGACTATAGGTGATGTAGACCACTAGAGAATGGATGGTTGTAAGAACAGGTAGTTGTATATGGGGAATGCCAATAGACAAGGGGAAGACGTAGGTCGAGGGAGAGACGGTACTCTGGTATAGTGGTGAACACTCCAGGAGAGGGGAGTAAAGCCTCAGCTTTCAGGAGAAAGCCTCAGAAAGCTGGCTTTCTTCCGATCACCACAGATGGACTTCTTTCCCATTCCTCCGCAGCCTCTTTTAGATTTACAAGAAGCTTGCACTCCGCACTCCTGGAGTGTTCACCACTATACCAGAGTACCGTCTCTCTCCATGGACCTACGTCTTCCCCTTGTCTCTTGGCATTCCCTATATAAAATAACCTGTTCTTACAGCCATCAATTCTCTAGTGGTCTACACCACCTATTGTCCTTTTGGACTTTTCTCTACATACTGTACATCTATTTGATGTTGCTTGAGGAAGGCACCCTAGGCCGAAACGTGAGGACTCAGAGACTGAGCGCTTCTGATCCCAAGTTACATGTTTTATAAATTTCTATGTGAAGATGGTGCAATATGGTTGACTTTTGGATATTAGTATATCTACGTTTAAAAGCATTAAAGAAATACGGCTTTGAATACAGCATACATGCTTATAGGTATGGACCATAGACCGAAACGTTGACCGTTGACATCTGACATTTGTTGCTGTTAAATCTTGTACAGTAAACTGGACCTTTCCATCTTTCATACCAATCTGCTTGATCTACTAATGTAATATCTTTAATAATAAAACTGCACATAATCAGCATGATATTGGACTGCCGTGGATTTTTCTAAAAATAGGTCAGGAGAAGACAGCGGCTGAGTTCAATGCCGGAGGCTGGAAAGTACAGGCGGTCCCCGACTTACACCGTTCCGACTTACATCTGTCCCCTAGTTACAAACAAAGATTTATGGGGCATGTTGGCACTTGTAGTTCCATGTTCCACAGCAGATAGTAGCTGTGGAATGACAAGTTCCAGCATGCCACTGCAGCACATGAAGTGAAAATTAGGTGAAATCTTCTTAACAGGGGCACAGACAGTAAAACAAATGTAAAAACCCTTCCCTACACTATCCAGAACTAAAAGAAACCCTTTTGTGCTGGAGTTACATCTAATAAATATACCTGTTCTGACTTACATACAAATTCAATTTAAGAACAAACCTACAGTCCCTAGCCCGTTCGTAACCCGGGGACTGCCTGTATTAGTATATTTTTTTCATACTGTATAGGAAGGTGGTAAGAAAAGAACCAAAAGGAGAAGCTAAATCTATGTTCATCACCTATTTCCCTACCAACTCAATAATGATTTGTGACCAAGGACTGTCACTAACAACAGTCTCCAATCCGCAATGAACAATACAAAAATATGGAGAACGGAAATAATTAATGTTTAACTTTTTATAAATAAAAACACAATAAAAATTAGTGGAGCTACCTTGAATCTGATCTGAATCTGAGATTGACGGATAAAGGAGTTGAATCCAGATGCAAGACACCAAAGAACACCTACATCTGTCCCTAAAAACCTGCCCCTAACGCTGACCAATCTGGCCCTATTCTATCCCTAAAGCTAACCCTAACATAGGCCACGTTATGCTGACCCTAACCAAACAGCATGGACCTAGGAAAGAGAACTCGGGAATAGAACCCACTGAAACACTGGCGCAGGACAAAACGAAAGCAACCAGAGAACTAAGTACAAACAGTGCTCTAACTGGGTACAGACAACTAAACAGGACTCAACAGGACGAAGTACATAAGATACTAGAAGCAGAATGCAAGCAGATCACAAGACTCAAACTTTTAGCGTAACAGTATACTCTGCGCCAGCTGCCAAGTGAAACTCAGACTACAGCTTGAGAATTTTACACAAACTTTTGACCTTTGATGAAAATATTTACCTGATTGTGAGATGTGACCTAAATTTAGCACTAGATCCACTCATAAATATATCACTGGGTAATTTTATTACTCTAGAATGACAATCCACATTCTTTTTTAACAATTGACCCAAACAAATTGGTGTCTCTTTTCACCCTAGGGAAAAGGATTGTACTTTTCATAATGGTGTCCATGAAAGCTATATTAAAAAAATTGCTGTTTTTGTTTCTCATGCCTTGCTTGATTTATCCCCAAACTGCATGACTTACTACGTATGCTTGGAGCAAGCACTAGTCTTATGGACTCTTACCTTACCCCCACAATTTTGAAGTGACTGTACAAGATGACTCAATGCAAATGTAATGAATGATTAATATGGTGCAGATTAAGAAGGCAATCAGCATGTTTTCCTCACGCATGAGCTTTGCATCTGAAGCAAGATGCGTCAACATCCTAAAAAATGACTTCATCGTCACAAAACCTATTTTTGTTAGACTTTCGTTTGCTCATCATTTGTGTTGTTAGACATTTTTTATTTACCAGGCATATTGCTGGGAGTTTTCACTGCTGACACTTGACGACCTCCTTGGTCTACCAGAATATTTTCCTTTTAAAACTTTCCTATTTTCCTTACACTTGCCCCATATTTTACACACATCTGACTGGGAACAACCAACATCTTCTGTTGGATTTCACACTAAGTTGGATTTCACAAACCATTTCCAAATCTCCTATAGAAAGCAATATATTTAAAATAGTGGTTGGTTGGTGAAAATGTATTACATATATCTTGTGCCACACGCAGAACTATAATATTTAGCTTTTGAACATGGAGAGAACTAGAGGTAGTGGTAAGCAAGCAAGGAGGGGCATAGGACGTGGAGATAGAGTTACGAGACAAGGCACACCTTCCAGTACTCAGGACAACACACAAGCGAGCTCATGGTCAGTTGCAGGACCGTCAGGCCTGTCATCGCTTGGTCGGTGCCTGTGAGTCTCATTACCGAAGAGCGTCACCAATCTGTTCTTCAGTGGTTATCAGACCCTGCATTTTACCTCCTCTTCCTCTCAGTCATCGCCTCAAATGTCATCATCATCATCCAACCTAAAGCAAACATGGCCCAAAAATTCCAACCCAATAACAACCACTCCAAATAATCCAATTCTGAAACTCATTGATCACAAAATTCATTTTGGGGGTCAGAAGGCATTTAAAAAGACGAGAGGCCAAAAGAGGATTTTTTTGCTGCTCGGCCCTAATAGCTGATCCCTCAGGGGGGAAAAAGAAGCGGGTTTTTCGCGAAATACCGAGGGGGTTCAGCAATGCCTCACAGGCATGCGGCTTCTCCCCAGCTTGTGGATTAACTTTTTGGGGAAAGAAGTCCCCTGGATATGATACATTGCGGATCCAACGTAGTCGTTGAGACAGCTGGTGAGCGCATAAACATGGAGAGGAGGATGGGGTTTTTCAGTCAGGCTGGCCTCAAAAGGGAAAGGGGGGCGTCGCAAAAAACCACGACTTTACTCCGCAAGTCGGGGTCATTGGTGGCAGCAAAACCCGTACTTAGTTTTCACAGTCAAAGGGGCCCAAACCTGTAAGCCGGGCCCCTTTTTCATCAAGCCTCAATTTGCCAACTGAGTCATATGCCGGATTTTCCTTCAATGCTCAGTAGAGGAAAAAATAAAAAGTTTTTACACCCACATGAACAGCACATGCATGGAAAGCATAATTGCTGGGAATAGTCACATGGAAAAAAAAAAAGGGCCACACAAGTCCGGGGTTTCCCAAACACCATGACTTTCTTCTGCCTCCTCCTCCTCCCCCACTTCCAACCCAAGGGGTCCTCTGCTGCCATGGCCAGCAGCATGAGCAACCACCATCCCCTTTTCCAGATACTGCGGCCGATTCCCACCACCAGCAACCAGCCAAAAAACCTTCCCCCACTGTGCCCTGAATTCGTCAGCACCAAAAAAAAAGCTTTCACCCCTACATTCCCAAACCCAAAAAGCCTGAATGTGGGCTTTGCCGGGTTTTCCCCTTTAAATGTCCTTGCCCCCTGGGGGATATAAAATGGGTTCCCCCCACGTAAACCCCCCTGGCATCCCCCCAATACAGATCCCAAAAGAAAGCTTTTCTCCCCAAAAAAAGCTGTCCAACCCCTGGCCAGCCAGGTTGCAAAAAAACCCTCCAGCGCTTTGGCTGCATCTGTTCCACCAAAATTCCATCTCACTACAGACACAAACAAAAGCACGGCCAAGGGCGTTAATTTTACGACGCTCAGGGGGTATTTTAGGGGATGACAGGGCCAAGAGAAACCATCCCGTTCTCAAATTTAAATTTTTTGTCTTGGAACCATCAACACCAGTCAAGAGCTGGGGAGGGTCTACGCACTCAACTGACCATGCTGGGTGCTAAGAACCTGGCACCAGGCAAGGTGGTGGCACAATGGGAAAAATCTCCTTGCGGGGCCCCCTAAACGGTAGACTTACCACAGCTTGCCGGGGCACATGTCATAACCCTTTTTTGGCAAAATTTTCAAGCACTCCCGGGGTCTTAACTGTCTGCTGGGGGAAGGCCAAATCTTCTCACACTTCCCGGGTGTTTCAACCCGCTTCAGCAAGCCGGGCAGCGCGCAAGTGACTGGGCCACCTCTGAATTGATTTTGGAACACCGGAATTCCCCCCTCCAAAGCCCCAGATTGTGACACAGCATAATGCCATTAGCAGTATTTAATGTCAAAATGGCTTACTAGCATGTGCACCTCGGGGATTGCCCAAAAGGAGGGGAAAACAGGTGAAGGATCTCTCCCCACCTTGGCATGTTGAAAGGCCAACAAATGGACTGATGATTCCCTTTTCAGCATGACCATTGTGGTTATATTTTACTGGAACAATGTTTAGGCACTCTGTGGCAGCAGGTCCCACAGGATGGAGAAGAGGAAAGGGGGACACAGACCTTACCCCCCCCGGATGTAAAGCCCCGACGTTTTCGCAATTGTATAAAATCTTCTTTAGGGGGTGGTTCAGTCGAGGGGGGGGGGGGTCCCCAAGTGGGTCTTGGGTTGGGATGGTCAGCATGAGAATAAAGAGGATGAGGGGGCAGGGGGGGACACCACCCACTGATTACCTTCATGGGGAAGAGGGGCACACATTACAAAAGAGGGGGGAAGATCCCCTTAGTGTCCTCACCCCGGGCTTGGGGGTATTCCGGCAGCATCCAACATGAGGGCTTGATCACACACCTGCACATATCCATGCACAAGGTAAAAAAATGAACACAATTACTGGGTGACCCTCCTTTACCCGTTCAAACAAAATGAGCAATTTCCCTTCCCCCACAGAAATTGACAGTAGAATGCAGGTTTTGAGACAGTGCTTTTTGCCAACTCAAGACATCTTTTGTCTTCACATTCTAATGTCACAGTGGGAAAAACTCAGCAACCAGCAGCAGTAGAAAGGCAAACGCCGCGCAGCGTGTGGCAAACCTACTGGGGGACTTTGGGAAACCTTTTTCCACCTACACCCAATGCCTCAAGCAGGACAGCATCCGAAAACAGAGACCGGCCTTAAACCCTGGGCCCTTTTTACCCGGGTCAACACTGATTTTTTGGACTTTTTCTGGGCCCATTTAAATTTTGGGGTCCAAACTGGATGAATCCCGAGCTTTCTGACACGCCAAGAAGTTTTTCCGCCCACACCGCATTTAAACTCGAACGCACATTCAGCAAAGCTTCAGGGTGTAACTGAGAAACTTATCCCTCTTTCCCCTGACAAGTGGATCGTTTTACTTTATAAAAAAAAATCAAACGTGGATCTCTACCATTTTGTTGCCCCGTTTTCCCAAAGTCATTACTAGTAAACTGACCGTCTTCTTTACAATGTGAAATACACATTTCAACATACTAAATCTCTGTCTGTGTTCCTGTCCTGCTTCTACAAATTTAGTCTACTGCTGCCAACACTAGATTACAAGTCTTCGGCGAATTTATTTTAAAATTTAAAAACCTGTAGACCTTGATGATAAAGCATACACCTTTTACCCCCTCCTCCTTTTACCCCAAAAAAACTTTTTTTTTTAAATCCTCCACCTGTACTACCACCAAAAAAGTACTAATCCTGTTTACCTGAAACCCAGTTTTCCCATTGGCATTTTTTTCTGCCCCCCCAATATACGCACCCAATCTTGTGGAATGGGAACCTTCCTTTTTCCCATTGGCAGTTTCCGCTGCCCCCCCATGGGACGCCTCCCAAACTAGCCACCTGAAGAGGGGGTAAGTTTTGTTCTTGGCCCATTGGCCCCCCCTGCCAGTTACCATCCCTTTCAATACCGGTGTCTTTTTAAAGTGTCAATGGGCTTTTGGGCCCCCCCGGATGCCAGGCCCCATAGCACTCTACCCCGGGGACCCCTATAGCTACACCATGCTTTTAAGCCCCTCATTTTCAGTTAGCCATTAAGGAATGAATATTTTACCTCTCAAATTTTTTTGTCATTCTAGGGGAACATTATAAAGAGGGCCCTCGAACACCTTTTTTTTTTCCCCCCCCTTTTTTTTTTTACGTGAAAACTGCCCCCATAATGTCGGCCCCCGAATGCGCTCAACATCGGGGGAAAATTCAAGCCCCGCGACAGACAACCACATTGAAATTTCACAAAAGGTAGTAAAAATTGGGGCCACCCAAATATAGGCAGAAAGGGAGCAAAATGTACAAACACTTTATTGGATATGGATAAAAGCAAAAAAAAAAAAGCCATAGAAAAAAGCAGATGCATCAAACAACGCCTTGTTGACGCGTTTCAAATCAAACGATTCTTAATCATAACGATTGTTAATCATGGGTTATGATTAAGAATCGTTTGATTTGAAACGCGTCAACAAGTTGTTGTTTGATGCATCTGCTTTTTTCTATGGCTTTTTTTTTTGCTTTTAACCATATCCAATTATTATTTTATTATTATTATTTATTTTATAGCGCCATTAATTCCATGGCGCTGTACATTCAGGGGGTTACATACATAACACAAGTCAAACATTTACAGTAGTGACAATCTCTGACTAACAACAGGTACAGAGGGAGAGAGGGCCCTGCCCGCGAAGGCTTACAATCTACAAGGAAGGGGGAAAGAGACAGAAGGTAGGGGCAGACATGTTCGTGGGGTGAACTGACAGTGGTGTTATTCTAGGTCATAGGCAATCCTGAAGAGGTGGGTTTTCAGATTGCTTTTGAAGCTGGTGAACGTTGGGGAGAGTCTGAGGTGTTGGGGCAGCAAGTTCCAGAGTATGGGGGAAGGCACGAGAGAAATCTTGGAGACGGTTGTGTGAGGAGGTGACAAGAGGAGAGTGGAGAGAAGGTCCTGAGGGAGCGGAGGTTGCGTGCGGGTGAGTATCTGGAGATTAGAGCAGAGATGTATGAAGGGGAGAGGTTATGGAGAGCCTTGTAGGTCAGGGTCAGTAACTTGAAATTAATGCGCTGGGCAATGAGATGCCAGTGTAGGGATTGGCAGAGGGGAGAGGCAGAGGAGGAGAGAGGTGGATAAGACTGGCAGCAGAGTTGAGAATGGATTCGAGGGGAGCGAGGGTGCTAGCTGGGAGGCCACTGAGAAGGATGTTGCAGTAGTCTAGGCGGGAGATGACAAGGGCATGGACCAGCATTTTTGTAGTGACAGGGTTAAGGAATGAGCGGATGCGAGAGATGTTTTTCAGGTGGATGCGGCAGGTTGAGGTGAGGGTTTGGATGTGGGGTTTGAAGGACAAGGCAGAGTCGAGTGTTATCCCAAGGCAGCGGACTTGCGGCACCGGTGAGAGTGTAGAGCCATTGACTATGATAGAGACATCAGTGTTTGTACATTTTGCTGCCTTCTAGCCTCATATTTGGGCTGGCTCCAACTTTTACTACTTTTCTGTAAGCTATTTCTGGCAGTCGGAGGACTTGCAGGAGCCGTGCCCATCCATTCAGGTGAGCTGAATTATTTGTTTGTTTCCACATTGAAATTGGTCTGGCTGTCGGAGCTCACTTTGCCGACCCGCATTCATACATGCGTCGGAGATTTGGAATGTGGTGCGTCCCACCCCAGGACGCCCATAGAACGCCCATTCATGTTAGGCATACGAAAGTGGCGAAGCTTGCGCCTAACAGCGCATTCCTGAGTCCAACAGCGGAGCCGGCACAGTGAGGCGCAGTATACGCCTGAAAACAGGCGAAAAGCCCGATCATACATGTCACTCTTAAAGCCAAATTTACTTCACTAAGTTGTTCCAGTTCTAAGTTATGTTATGGATGGTAATTCCAGCTTCTCCTCATCTGTATAGGTATAAATATTATACCGAAGATCTTCTCCTATTGACTTTAATGGGGTCCGAGTTCGACTCGAACATCGAACCGAACAACTCTGATCATCACTATTTATGATCCTTAGATAATAAAAAGTAGAAAAATAGATGTGATAAACCTTATTCTTTTTAACTAATTTAAATTATACCATTATCCAATTTAGAAGCAACGGATTTCAAACTTTGAAAACTGCAGTTTCTTTTACATTCTCTGTAAGTTTCAGTTTTTTTTTTTAATAAATAAACATAAAACACATCAATAATGTTCCAGACACTGATTGGACAATTATCATGAACATTTTACATGTAAAACCTCAGTATTAGTGAGGTGCATGCAGTGATTGATGGGCTATAGCACCTCTCTACAGTACAGTACTACATGTCCTGTACTGCTCTTACATGTATTAGTGCATGCAGTGATTGGTGGTCTATAGCGCCTCTCTACAGTACAGTGCAGTACTAAATGTCCTGTACTGTTCTTACATGTATTAGTGCAGTACATGCAGTGATTGGCAGTTTATAGCGCCTCTCTACAGTACAGAGAGGTATTACATGTCCTGTACTGCTCCTACATGTATTAGTGAGGTGCATGCAGTGCCTGGCGGTCTATAGCGTCTCTCGACAGTACAGTGTGGTACTACATGTCCTGTACTGTTCTTACATGTATTAGTGCAGTACATGCAGTGATTGGCAGTCTATAGCGCCTCTCTACAGTACAGTGTGGTACTACATGACCTGTACTGCTCTTACATGTATTAGTGAGGCGTATACAGTGATTGGCGGTCTATAGCTCCTCTCTACAGTACAGTGCGGTACTACATGTCTTGTACTGCTCTTACATGTATTAGTGAGGAGCATGTAGTGACTGGAGGTCTATAGCGCCTCTCTACAGTACAGTGCTGTACTACATGTCCTGTACTGCTATTACATGTATTAGTGAGGTGCATGCAGTGATTGGAGGTCTATAGCGCCGCCCTTCTACAGTACAGTGCGGTACTAAATGTCCTGTACTGCTCTTACATGTATTAGTGAGGAGCATGTAGTGACTGGAGGTCTATAGCGCCTCTCTACAGTACAGTGCTGTACTACATGTCCTGTACTGCTCTTACATGTATTAGTGAGGAGCATGCAGTGATTGGCGGTATACAGCACCTCTCTATAGCACAGTGCAATACTACATATCCTGTACTGCTCTTACATGTGCGAGGATGAGCGGCTCCTTTGGGCACCATGTGAGGGCGCCATTTTTTGGTGGTTCATTGTGTATGATCCAAGTATATGACACAAAGAAGCTCCTGTCCACAATCTAGAACGTGCTTCCAGCAGCTGTTATCTGTAATTAGCTATCTGCGTATCTTTCTTTGTTCTTTGTTTTCAATATGTTGGTGACATTTTGGGGAATTTGAACCAATTTCCAGTTTTTCATAGAGTGATGGTTTCATCATATAATGGTCGTTCCGGAACCAAATAATATTGTATGTTGAGGGATCACTGTACTAGGAAAATGGGCACATGTTAGATATGAAAAATGGGGCTGTGGGGTTATGGAAAAAGCTGGTTGTGGCACCAAGAAGTTTATAGCTGAGAAGTCAGGTTTCATAAGACAAACTTCAAACAAATGTCAGTAAAATATTTTAACTCAGTATTTGTTGGAAGAAATGGAAAAAATTATGGAATCACTAAATATTAAGCAGTATTTCGTGGTCACTTTGTAGTTTGTATTTCAAATAAACATTAGTCTATGGGTAAAATAAGAAGTGCTTCCAGACCTTACCGAGCTGTGATCTCAGCTACTACTAAGAAATCCTGGACCCAACAAGAGAGTCATCAATGTTATCAATAGAAGGGATTAGACAACTTATTCTAGATGGAAATCCAACACAGAGTGCAGCAGAAGATGTTGGTTGTTCCCAGTCAGATTTGTGTAAAATATGGGGCAAGTGTAAGGAAAATAGGAAACTTTTAAAAGGAAAACATTCTGTTAGACCAAGGAAGTCATCAAAGTGTCAGCATGAGTGTAAAATACAGAGCAAGTATATAGAAAATTGAAAGGATATAAAAGGGAAATATCCAGGTAGAGCAAGGAAGAGGTCAAAGGGTCAGCAGTGAAAACTCCCGGCAATATCCCTGGACAATAGGAAATGTCCAATATAACAAGTGATGGACGAATGGTCGTTTTTTTTAGGATGTTGACCCATCTTGCCACAAAGTGAACAGCGGCAAGACGATTGCCACCAACATGCAACGTGGATCGATTCAAGAATTTGCTCTATTTAATATGGCCGATCTCCATCCAATGGCTTTTCTGTGTAGGACGTCGTAGCAGGTTACATCCGTGTCAAGGTCTGTCTTAAATCTGACATCCAATATCCACAAGACCTTGGGATCTCCTTGTGTCTCCTGGACTGAATAACACAATCTTCACGTAATAAAGGACCATAAGAAGTAAAAACAATCTGCTTCTTTTCTTCTCCAGGCACGCTCAGTGTAATAACAGATAAGGGGCTCACCATGGATAAAGTTTTTCAGGTTTGTTCCATTCTGTCTGAAGCAGAGAGAGGGGGATGTAAGAACCGTTTAGCAGAGAAATTCTTATTCTGTGAAGAAGAAGCATTATGAAAGCTTTGATTCTAAAGGGAAGATCAAAGATTTGTTAGAATTGGTGCGAGCTGTCTTTGAATGGAGGTGTCCATGTGTATTATCCACACAATTCACACACCGGATGGGAATTGTGTAAGCTTCAGGGAATGGGAATAACATCTATCTCATATCTATCTATCTATCTATCTATCTATCTATCTATCTATCTATCTATCTATCTATCTATCTATCTATCTATCTCTGTGGCCTCCGGTCTAGCACTCTTGCTCCCCTTCAATCCAGCCTCAACTCTGCTGCCCATCTGCTCTCTACACTTCTGCCTCTCCCCTCTGCCAATCCCTCCACTGGCTTCCCATTGCCCAGCAAATTCATTTCAAGCTACTAACCATGACCTAAAAAGCTGTCCATAACCTCTCCCACTTAATCTCCTTACATCTCTGCCTTAATCTCCAGATACCTCCCCTCACGCAATCCCTGCTCCTCACAGGACCTTCTTCTCTGCTCCTCTTATCAGCTCCTCACACAACCCTCTCCAAGACTTCTCCCGTGCTTCCCTCACACTCTGGAACTCACTGCCCCAACACAGGAGACTGTCTCCCACTCTCACTAGCCTCAAAAGCAACCTGAGAACCCATCTCTTCAGGAGTCTATAACCTAAAATAACCCTGCTGCCCTTACACTCCCCCACAAACATGTCTGCCCCTCACCTTCTGTCTCTTTCCTCCTCCACTGTAGATTGTAAGCCCTCGCAGGCAAGGCCCTCTCTCCCTCTGTACCAGTCGTAAGTCATTCACTGTTATCATTATACTTGTTTGACATATGTTATATATGTAACCTACCCTTTGACTGTACAGCGCCCTGGAATCAATGGCGCTTTAAAATAGATAATTATTATTATTATTATTTATCGCATATCTATCTACATACCTATCTATCTATCTATCTATCTATCTATGTATCTCATATCTATCTATCATCTATGTATCTCATATCTATCTATCTTCTATGTATCTCATATCTATCTATCTTCTATGTATCTCATATCTATCTATCTATCTATCTATCTATCTATCATCTATGTATCTCATATCTATCTATCTATCTATCTATCTATCTATCTATCTATCATCTATGTATCTCATATCTATCTATCTATCTATCATCTATGTATCTCATATCTATCTATCTATCTATCTATCTATCTATCTATCATCTATGTATCTCATATCTATCTATCTATCTATCTATCTATCTATCTATCTATCTATCTATCTATCTATCTATCATCTATGTATCTCATATCTATCTATCTATCATCTATGTATCTCATATCTATCTATCTATCTATCTATCATCTATGTATTTCATATCTATCTATCTATCTATCTATCTATCTATCTATCTATCTATCATCTATGTATCTCATATCTATCTATCTATCTATCTATCTATCATCTATGTATCTCATATCTATCTATCTTCTATGTATCTCATATCTATCTATCTTCTATGTATCTCATATCTATCTATCTTCTATGAAACTCATATCTATCTATCTATCTATCTATCTATCTATCTATCTATCATCTATGTATCTCATATCTATCTATCTATCTATCATCTATGTATCTCATATCTATCTATCGTACAGGAAATAATTATTTGATCCCTTGCTGATTGTGTAAGTTTACCCACTGAAAAGGACATGAACAGTCTATAATTTTAAGCAGAGTCGGACTGGCCCACCGGAGCACAGGATAATTCTCCGGTGGGCCCCCAGAATACGCAGGTGACAGCTGCGGGCCCCACACAGGACAGGGGCCCGCGCTGTCTATGTGAAAAAAAAGGTGCCGGCAGTGCTTTTACAAAGGACGGGGGACTTGTTGGTGGAGAGAGGGCCCGGAACTGTTTGAACCCATGAGAACCCAGCCACCGGGGGTGGGGCAACACTCACCGGCCACTTTATTAGGTACACCTGTCCAACTGCTCGTTAACACTCGTTAACACTTAATTTCTAATCCGCCAATCACATGGCGGCAACTCAGTGCATTTAGGCATGTAGACATGGTCAAGACAATCTCCTGCAGTTCAAACCGAGCATCAGTATGGAGGAGAAAGGTGATTTGAGTGCCTTGGAAACGTGGCATGGTTGTTGGTGCCAGAAGGGCTGGTCTGAGTATTTCAGAAACTGCTGATCTCCTGGGATTTTCACGCACAACCATCTCTAGGGTTTACTAGAGAATGGTCCGAAAAAGAAAAAAACATCCAGTGAGCGGCAGTCCTGTGGGCGGAAATGCCTTGTTGATGCCAGAGGGTCAAGGAGAATGGGCAGACTGGTTCGAGCTGATAGAAAGGCAACAGTGACTCAAATAGCACCGTTACAACCAGGTAGGCAGAAGAGCATCTCTGAACGCACAGTACGGCGAACTTTGAGGCAGATGGGCTACAGCAGCAGAAGACCACACACGGGTGCCACTCCTTTCAGCTAAGAACAGGAAACTGAGGCTCCAATTTGCCAAGCAATCGAAATTGGACAGTAGAAGATTGGAAAAACGTTGCTGGTCTGATGAGTCTCGATTTTCTGCTGCGACATTCGGATGGTAGGGTCAGAATTTGGCGTCACAACATGAAAGCATGGATCCATCCTGCCTTGTATCAACGGTTCAGGCTGGTGGTTGGTGTCATGGTGTGGGGAATATTTTCTTGGCACTCTTTGGGCCCCTTGGTACAATTGAGCATCGTTTGCAACACCTTGTGGAATCTTGCCACGAGAATTGAGGCAGTTCTGAAGGCAAAAGGGGGTCCAACCCGTTACTAGCATGGTGTACCTAATAGAGTGGCCGGTGAGTGTATATATATATATATATATATATATATTACACACACATACGTATGTATATACATGTATGTATATGTGTATATTTAGTATATATATGTATGTGTATATAGGCCCCCTTACTTAGATAGTAACGCTTGGGGGGGGGGGCAGGCAGATATAGATATATATGGGCCCCTCAGGCTGATATGGATATTTCATAATAGAAGACAGAAGCAAGCGGCACTCACCAATTTTTCTTTATGTCTTCATCTTTATTCCATAAAACACATCAGGAGGTTTAGCATATGCACTGGCCTATATATATCCAAATCGGCCTGAGGGGCCCATATATATCTATATCTCCCTGAGGCCCCCCCCCCAAGCGTTACTATCTAAGTAAGGGGGGCAGGGGCCTATATATATATATATATATATATATATATATATATATATATATATATATATATATGACCCTCAGTTAGGCAGGCAGGTGTGTGTGTAAATATATATATATATATATATATATATATATATATATATATATATATATATACGGACCCCTCAGTCAAATATAGATATATGTGGGCCCCTCAGGCAGATATATATATATATGGGCCCCTCGGCTATTATTTTATCTGTTATCTCCCTGAGGGGCCCCAAATATATACCTCCCTGAGGGGAAAAAATCATATTTTTAATTATCTTCTGAGGGGCCAATATACTACTGCCTGAGAAGCCCAATATGTATCTGCCAAACTGGGGGTTTTAAATTTTTACCTGTTAAGAAAGGGGGCCTATAGAGATTCCTATTGGGGGGGACCAAACTCTCCCTGGGGGGACTTTTTTCCTATTGCTGGAAAAGTGAGGTTTAAGATTTTGTGCCCAAATCAGGGGAGTTTTTAGCGGGGGAAATTTCTCTGGTGGTATGGGGATGGGAAAAAAAAAGGGAAAGTAACGCAATCGGAAAAACGTCATTGGGAGTCATAAATGTTGAACTTTTTAATCATTATTGTGTGCAACTGTAAGGGTTTATATTCGTAAGGTGTGGTGGTTTATTCGTCACTATGTGGTGGTGATATGTGGTCAGGGGTGGTGGTTTATTCAGGCACTATGGGGTGGTGATTTTGGGGTTTTTGGGGTGGTTATTTTTCAGGACTATGTGGTGGTGATATGTGGTTGTGGGTGTATTTTTTAGTCCTTTTGGTGGTGATATTTGTTCATTTTGGGGTGTTTTACAGCACTATGTGGTGTGTATCTGTGGTTAATGTTTGGTTTTTTCGTCATTGTGGTCATGATGTAGTGTTTTTGAGTCACTAGTGGTGGGTATGTGTCATGGTGTTGTGATATTATAAGTCACTATGTGGTGGGTATGTGGTGTTGTGGTATTATTCAGTCACTATGTGGGGTATTGTGGTCATGGGTGCGGTATTATTCAATCACTTGTGGTGATATGTGGTCATATTTGGTGGTATTTTTCAGCCTATGTAGTGGTGTATGTGGTCTGTTTTGGGAAATATTTGGTCTTAATTTTTGGTATTTTATCCTTGGGATTTGGTTTTTTTGTGTGGTTTTTTTATTTGGAAAACTGTAGGACCATTATTTATTTGGGTTTTATACTCAGTACTTTGTGTTTTTCTTTTGATATATTTTTATATGAAATTTATCATTGGGGGTTGGGGGGGAAATATACCCCTTTGGCCCTTTTTTTGTTCCCAAACCCGGGTGTCCTGCTGAAATTTTAGGTAAAGGGGAAAATCAGAACCCCCCAGCGCCCCATCTTGGATTCCCGGGTTTAGAAATGATGATGTATCCTTTGGGTCTTTTATCCCTTTGAAAAAAAGATGTGCCCCGCAAGGGGGGAAAAAGGACAGATGGTGGCGACAGCGGGGGAAAAGGGCGGGCCCCAAAAATTAAACCCCCTTTTTGGTTTGGGCCCCTTTGGAAAACCTTAGCCGACCTGGATGGGCGAGCTCCGGCTGTCGACGTTTGTAAAAATAATAAAATTTCCGGGGAGGGGCATAAAAACTGATTATAGGGGTGGAAAAAAAAGAAAATTTTCCACAATTGTTTTTATCATGTTGACAGTGGATGCTTCAAAAGCCCGAGGACCACCCGGGGGGGGGGGGCTAAAGCCTTAAACCATAAATGAAATGTCCTGGAGTGTCCAAATCATTTGGGGGGCCTGATCCCCCCCCAACAGAAAACGGGGAAAGTTCGTGATTCTAAAAATCTGGGGCATTTTTTTCGGACTTTTCTAGGGAAAAGTCTTTTGGGGGTTTTTGTCGCCTCCCTTAGGGGGCCCTGTGTAAGCATTCAGGTGTGCCTCCAGGGTGTGCTTTTTGGTACGGTATGCGTATCTTTAAAATTTGCCCTTTTTCAAAACTTTTTAAAATTTGATGTTTCGATTATTGTCGTAAAAGTCCTTTGACTAGATAGTGTATTTGCCCTTTTCGGGTATCATTTTTGTGTTGGCCAGGAGCGGTCTTGATGTAAAAAATAAAGTTATCAGGGAAACAGTCCCAAAGGGAAAGAAATCCGGGGGGGCAACTGAAAACGTTATAGTTATAAAAAGATTTAGTTATAAAAGGGTTGTTCTGGTTACTGTTAAGGGTTTATAAAAATTTTTTTTTCAGGTTTTCAAATAAGTTTTTTAGAAAAATTTTTATGGGGACAGATGTTTGGACTTTTTGAAAAAAACCCTGCGGGAACGAGCAGAAGAAAATTAACTGGTATTAGGTATTTTTGGGGTTTTCTAACATACACTTTTTGTTAATTTTTTTCCTTTGTTTAAATTAGGAAAAAAAACTGCATTAAAGGGTTATTTTATAAATTTTGACTACGTCACTTGTTAAACTTTCACACTGAATTTTTTGGGAGAGGGTATGATCTTGGCTTCGATTTTTAAAACATTGTTAAGGGGGGGGGCTTTGTGAAAAGCTCTCAAATTTTTTCCCCTCGGGCTCTGTGGGGTACTGAAAAAATTTTAGCGCCCCAGTCAAAAGTTCGGGGTTTTAGTAGTTGTAATCAATACGGGCTGGCTTGAAGCTCGGGAAAAATAGGGTAGTAAAAAAATTTTCGGGCTTAAAAGTTATTGATTTCCCCTCTGTGTGAAAAGTGTTTAAAACAAAGGGGATTACAGCTAACTTTTTTGGAAGATTTGGGACTGGGAGAAAAATTGCAGAAGCATTTTTACAAACTAAAGTGGCTTGGCAGAGTATAATTTTAATTTAAAATGAATGTAAAAAATAAAAAAGGATTTGAAGAATGATATGTATAAGGATGAGCTCCCCCTTCCAAAGGGGTGGGAACTTTCAATGTTGGCTGTGTGACGTCATTAAATTCCATTAACGCTGAAAAATTTAAAAGATTGTGGGGGGGAAGGGGAAATAAAACATTAAACACCCCCTTGTATTAAACCCAAACCCCCCTGCCCCCCCGGGATTCTTCCCTCAAGCTCCCCTGCCCGAACCCCCCTTTATGTCCTTTTAGCCAAATTTTTAAATTTAAATCCAAACATCTTTGCATCCGGGAAAAGGGAAAAAACCCAAAACCCCCCCCATTCCCCTTCCTGTGGCCCCTATTTGTAGTTCCCAAAACAATCCCAAAGAACCCGGGAAGTTCCGGGTTTAAGTTTAAAAAAGCGGCCCCCCTTGCTACACCTAGGAAAATTTCCCACTCTCAATTTTTCCTGGGCTTTTTTCTTGTTTTTGCTAAATAGAAAATTGATATGCAAAATGGCGTGTGATAATGGGCTGTTTCCCCCCAAAAACCCGAACAACAAACAAACACCTCCAACCCTGAACCACTTACCCCTTTGGGTTTTCCCCCCCTCTGGGACATTTTTTGTTTCCCTCCCCCTCTATAGCCCCCATTCTGGAAATTTCAAAAGCTAACGGAGAGGAGAAGGGGGGGGGAGAACAAGTTGAAAAGCTACAGGGGGCCAGGACTCACATCTGAAACCCAAAAATTTAAAGGGGTCCAGTATTTTTTTTTCCCATTGCTCAAGCACACAGGGGTGCTTTCTATAGGAGAGGACACTTACTCCGAAAAAACTGACTTCCTTGGGGAAAACTGCCCACAGGTTCCCATCATTTAAAAATCCCCGACAACACGTTCCCCATTGGGGGCAAACTAACCCCGTAACCCTAAGGGTGAAATCTGGGCCCTAAAAAGGGAAACCAAATCACCTGAAGTTCTTTTCCTCAATTTGGGGGCACCAAAAAAAACCACCCTTAAACCCTTTTTTTGTGGGGGACATTGTTTTTTAGGATACTACGGCGCAGTTGTCAATCCTGGAAAATGGCCATCTGGGCCGGCCAACGTGGTGGCGTGGAGGGCAACAAATTTTTTTAAACGCGGGGGGTAGAAGTTAAAAACCCAAACCTGTGATGACTTTTTGTTCACCCCTTTTCCCCGGTGGGTGTCTTTTTTGTGTCCTCTGTACTCGTTTACCCCCGAGCAGGCAAAATTAAAAATTGTGATTTCATTGTCCCCTGGGTTGGACCCGTATAAATAAGTTAAACCCCTGCAAATTTTGTTCAGTGTGAAACAAAAATAACATAACGTACTTGAAGTGACCCAAGCTAACAAGTTCCAATCGCTGTCCATACCCCTCATTTCTTCTGGTATCTTTGCGTTCCCCACAGAAAAAAAGAGATAATAATAGGAATATAGAAAACCGTCTCACAGATCAAAAGAAAAATTCCTAAAACAATAATCTTTAATAGATATGCATTAAAATACTTATCCTTTATACATAAAAATGGCCTCACACATTATAGCCACTATACAAAATATGCAACTGTGTATGTATAAAGTACCGGTGTATATCAGTACCTAGATACAAAAGCAAGTGGACAATGTCTAGCTAATCACAGCAAAAAAGACATTGTACCAAATACCTATTAGCAGGGAGAAGTGCCCTATAAGAGGGAGGAAAATATGGTCAAAATGTGGTCAAAAACTCACGGTTCTGTAAGACCTTGTCACAGTAGACTCCGTTGCCCAATTGGACCAGTATATTACCATATAATAGAAAAAGCACTATCGCTATCACTATACTAGTCCTATCAGATAGAGCACTCGACCGAAAAGGGCGAGCCCACCTCTCGGCGACTCACCCTAACTAACTAAATTATAAAGTAACAAACATAAAGAACACAGACATAAGTCCCGACGCGTTTCCCCAAGATATGGTTCATCAGGGAATAATAATTTTACATCTGTGATGAGAGATGATGATGGTCCAAGTGATGGCATGATGAGGCCATAAGAAAGTGCCAGACAGTATATCACTTATATACCCACCCCTATTAACCAAATAAACTACTCAGCCAATCCAATGCCACTTTACTCACCAATGATACAGGAGCAAAGTCCTTGCACATGCTCAATAGCAAAACAAAGACGCCAAACACCACATGTTCCGCGCGCCTCCCGTTCCGTCAAACCGGAAGTGACAAACCGGAAGTGACAAACCGGAAGTGGCAATACGAAAGTAATTCACAGCACGTGCGCCCCAGATAGGAACTAGACTGGCGGAACGAGTGCAAACGCACACGTGCCCCGGTCCCCGCCGCGCAACTAGCAAAACAGTGCACACGCGCCCCATAAACAAGGGCGCACTCGGGCGCCCCAACTATACAGATAATACGTTGGACACAATAGCATAATGGTGACCCAAGTAACAGGAGGCTTATCATCAAGACTCAATATCGAGTACACAAGGTTACACAAGGTTACGTTTAATAATCCAATGGATATAAACTACCAATAGTTAAGGCTAAGTAAAATAAAGTGATGGGCAGTAAGACAAAAAAGATATAGAAATATTATATACTCTGACAGTATTGATAATAAAGAGACTATACCCAACACATGGTATGATATTCTCAACTGACAAAACAAAACAAAAAAAAAAAAAACAACAAAACAAAAACAAAAAAACCTGAAATTATGAAAAATATTAAAAAAAACAGCCAAATTGCAGGTTTTCGTTAAGACCATCAGGGGTCGTAGTATGTAATCTGAAAATCCACTCGGTTTCTTTTTTAAGCAGTCTTGTATCCCAATCACCCCCTCGAGGTGATTTCCTCACGACCTCAATGATCGGAATTTTCAGGTGTGTTGGATCATTATTATGACATTCACATACATGTCGAGCTATCGGTGTATCTCCTATGCCTAATGTCCCTAGATGCTCGCCAACTCGTCTTCTTAAATTGTCTCTTAGTCTTTCCAACATATCCTAACGGGCAAGTACAACTGCATAAATAAATGACCCTTTCACTCTTACAGTTGGAAAAAATCTCTCTTCACAAATGTACGATCTGATTTAAAATCAGTGAAAGTCTTTGACTGCTCAATTAAATGGACATGCTACACAGTTGTCCCCACACCGAAAGGTACCTAGTGGTTGTCGATCCTACCAGGTCCCTGTTTTTTTAGGTGGAGTATATAAACTATGCACCAGTCTATCCCTCAATGATCTTCCTTTCCTGAATGTAATCTGAGGAAAATCAGGGAGGACATCTTTTAAATCCTGATCTGACCTCAAGATACCCAGTATCTAGAAATACAGTCTCTCGCTAATTCGTGGCCCTGATCAAAGTTTGCCATGATCCGCATAGTTTGATTTGTTGGCGAACTTGCTGTTCTGTCCACACCATTGAGCAGTCTCGATCTATCACTTTCAAGTGCCTTGACAAATGCCTCATCGATGACTTTTTCGGGATAACCCCGATCCAAAACCGTTTTTTAATGTCCCTTGCTTGGAACAAATAGTCTCCTTTCCTGGAGCAGTTTCTCCGAACTCGGAGAAACTGCCCTTGGTATACCCCTTTTTAAGGGTCTAGGATGGTAACTCTCCCACCGGAGGAGACTATTAGTCGCGGTTGGTTTCTGAAAGGTTTTTGTATGTAGATTGCCAGATTTATCTTTAATGATATAAAGATCCAGAAAAGGAAGGCACACATCATCAATAGCTGAAGTGAATTTCATGCCAACATTATTAATATTGAGGACTTCATCACAAGTCATCAAACGCCTCTGTCGTCCATTCCACAAAATTAGGATATCGTTCAATATATACCTACCCCAAAACAGGATATTGTCCGTATGGGGTAGGTCATTGTCACTAAACACAATGGTAGCCTCCCACCAATGGCACGTGTACAGGCCATACTCACTGCATTACTTGAGCACAAGCCAATTCCTCCAGTACGCGAAATACGGATAGTGGTACTAACAGACGCTATGGCCAAATGTCTGAAGACTACGTGGCACTCCCTTACTCAAAAGACTAACTCTCCCAGGGCAACTTCACCCTTGCTGAGGAGTATAACCTCAGT
The DNA here is from genome assembly GCA_025379985.1 of Phyllomedusa bahiana. Lineage (NCBI taxonomy): Eukaryota > Metazoa > Chordata > Amphibia > Anura > Hylidae > Phyllomedusa > Phyllomedusa bahiana. Next base: position 40,921 of record JAODAL010031585.1, read on the forward strand.
TCCGTTGCAAACTACACCCACATTCCCTCCACAACCAGAACCAGACTCATTCATGGACTTACCCCCACCTTTGGCAGCACCACCACCACCACCATCACCTCCTCAGCCACTGGATTCTTTTTCTCTGCCGGTTCTACCTTCTCATCCATCGGCGCCAGCCACAATACCCCAGGATCAACCAATCTACGTGCCTTTTACACCCGAACAAGTCAATAATCTACTAACCCAAATGCCAGACCCTGAGAAGAACCCTATGGCTTTTTACCGGGGCATCAGCCAGATACAGAAGACATATTCTGCCTCTTGGAAAGATCTATACCATGTTGCCAGCATCAAGGCTGGGGATTACTTTTGGCCTATCATCAAATCAGCCCTACAAGAAGACACTGTTGAGGACATCAGTGCTTACTCATCTGGGGAAGAGTTCTGCTGTCGTCTTCATTCTTGGGCAAGGGAAAGCTTGGATGAGTCCTCAGTCAATATCTTCAATTCTACTCAGAGTCCTACGGAATCCTTGGAGAATTTTTTATCACCGGATGTCCTTTGACCTTATTTACAAACAAGGAAACCCAACCTTTATGGTATTTGGGACTTGAAACACCAGAGAATGCTCCAAAACAATAATTTTCACTCTTTTCAACGGAGGGTTTGTAAGGTTTCCCCTTCAAAATCCCATGTTGGGACATATTAAATATTTCCTGGGTATCAATCCTGCAGGCTTATCGGAAATCAACTTTCTCCATTGCTTAAGCGCACCCCTGGCTTGACGGCCAACTAGATTTTTTTACCAACAGATCAGAAAGGCATGAGGCAGTGCCGCGTTAAAGCTCGTGACGACAAAAGGAATCTTGCTACCAATGGACAGCAACTACCGCAATACCCTCAAGCATATAATCAATCTCAACCTCAGTATCAATTGTTTGATCTTCAAACGTCAAGATTCAATCAACAAACACAACGCAGACCTCAGTCCTACAATAATAATCCATTCATTGGACCTCAATCTACCAATCTTAACCATAGTCAGTACCAACAAGCATATCCTCAAGATGCGTCTTATCCGCCTTTCCAACCTCAGGACACCTCCATCGTCCTCATCCATAGGATTCCGGAAAGCCTGTGTCTACCATTTTTCTCAATGCTTCAGAGAACACCACTGTTAGTCATTCTGGACCCATGTTGACCGTCAATCTTCAAATTAATTGCCACCAACTTCCTTTCCTTGTAGACACTGGTGCTGCCAGATCGGTTCTGAACACTTCTGACATCGGACGTCATACTTTCTCCTAAATACATTCCATGAGTAGTAGTGGATGGATGACCAACCCAGACTCGCTTAACCTACCCTGTGCCAATTGGACATCCTGGACTCCTGTCTAGTCTACTTATCTCTCCTACTTACCCAACTAATCTGCTTGAAGCTGATCTTCTGCAAACGATGAATGCTACTATCCGATATGATTCTTCTGGAATGTATTTGGACTACAATACTCCAATTTCACATGATGCTCTACAAGCTGTTCCTGCGCTTCTCATGTTTTATCCACATCAAGCAATACCTCCTGAACTTTTGACACAAGTACCTCCTGAAGTTTGGTCTAAAGGTCCTGATGATGTCGGTCTCATTCCGGTCTCACCTGTATATGTCTTCATTGAAAGAGGGAGCAACCCCTCCTCAACTGCCTCAATATCCCTTAAAGCATGATCAAGAACAATCTCTGGAGTCACAGATCACAGCCTTCTTGAACAATGGGGTGATTATCCACTGCATTTCTCCTGCAAATACACCTCGGTTACCTGTTCACAAGAAAGTTATCCCTGGTTCAGGACTCAGGAGCAGCCATTGCTGTAACGGATTATGAGAACACTGAGTTCCCCAAAGCTCATGTTCTTCTCAGCCAAGTACGTTCTTCAGCTGCCTACTTCACAGTCTATGGTTTCTGGAATGTCTTCTTCAGTGTCCCACTGCACAAGGACTGTCAATACCTTTTTGCTTTCACTTATCATGGTACTCAGCTCACCTGGACGAGGATGCTTCGATGGGCACAGAACCAGTTGACTAAACACCTGCAGGACGTGTATGATATTCTCTTGTGTACACCTGATTTTCCAACTTGTCAATCAAGTTCTTTGAGCCTTTTTCAACATTTGGCATCCATCAACTGCAAAGTCTCACAATCCAAGCTCCAATGGTGTTCTAAGAAAGTTGTATTCCTCGGACATTGCATATCACAGGGGACCAAACACCTTACTGATGACCGGAAAAAATCTGTGATGCTCATTTCTTCACCGACCAATCTAAAACAACTTCAAGGATTTCTAGGCCTCATCACTTACTGTCGTCAATGGATACCTAATGCCTCCAGTCTTATGCAAGTTTTATATGATTCTTTCAAGGACATTATTTACACCAATGAACTCTCACATGAGGCACAAGAGTGTTTTCAAACCATGGAAAAAACTTATCCTACAAGCTCCGGCTCTGGGATCTGCAGATTTGGGATCGATCCCTGAGGTTATTAAATCTGACCAAGGACCTGCCTTCATTGCAGAAATAACCAGAGACATTTGGAAACTAGTAGGAGCTGACCTCGGCCTGCACACTCCCTACCATCCCGAATCCAGTGGAAAAGTGGAAAGAATGAACGCCACTCTGAAGAACAAGATTCGGAAAGCTAGCAAATAAACATCTCTTTCCTGGCCTGAGATCCTACCCATTGCACTCTATTCTGTCAGAAATACCCCAGACAGCCCCACTGGTCTCACTCCTCAGGAGATAGTATTCTCAGGCCCGCCCAGATTAGGGAGGTTTCATCCACAACAGTTGAGTGCAGGGAATGATAGGCTTGTAAAATATGTTATAAATTTGTGTAATGAATTGAAACTAATCCATGCCATAGTGTTCTCCTCCATTCCAGATCCAGACTCCGATCAAAGCTACAACCTGGGGGACTTTGTGTGGGGTGCGAAAACACGTCAGAGATTCTCTGGAGCCCAGATTTGAAGGACCATACCAAGTACCTGGAGTCCCAACCTCAATGAAACTTGAAGGAAGACCCACTGGGTGATGCTCACACTGCAAGAAAGTGACTGCGACCAATAAGTCAATTATGAATTTTTTCCGGGTTATCCTTTTCATATGTTGTCTAGGTCTGGATGGGTGCAAAATGCAAGGGGCCAACCAAGGGGGGTGCCTGATGATTCAAAGCTAGGGATCAGGTCAAAGCAGGGTTTGAATCACTTACGCCCCAGATAAACAATCAACAAAAGTATGGGGCTGGGTAAATTGCTCTATTATAAAACACAGATGTTTGATAATTACCCCCCGAGATGCTTACAAGGTATAGCTTTAACAATTTTAAACGCCCCTCCCTCATGACTTTCCAGAAAACATTTGGGATTATGAGATTGTAAAAAATCCATTGTGGGCCCCTGGGGGCTTCTTGAGGTTTGGGAATTTTGGCCCGGGCCCTTTGGGCAAAAGTCCCTTACCATCAAAGGTCTGCGAGGGGGGCCCGGGGGTTTCTTGGTTACGCCCGGGGAGCAACTGACAGTGGTCCAGTGGGTTCAACACCCCCCTCCAAAACCGTTTTACCCTCTGGGCTAAGGAGGTGGGCCTTTTCCCATTTTTGTTCAGTTTAGGGAAGAGCATCAAAACCCTCTTTTACGCTCTAGGGGGGGCGTTTGGAAAAAGATTCGATGTTTTTAGGGCGGTTTTAAGGTTTGGGAAATTTTAAGGGAAAAAAAATCAAAAATCTGTTTCTTTATTACATTCTTATGGGAAACTCATTTTGTAGTTTGTTAAAATGCTTTTAAATGTATTCATCCTTATCGAAGGGTATCAGATATCGTCAACAAAAACTTTTTTTTGAGACGGATGCAGTGTCTGCTTAAAAGCAAGGATTCAAGGCCTTTTCTCCCCCCCCGGGCGTTACAGAGGGGAGCTTAGGAAAAGGGGTGTTATCCTTTTATACCCAATACGAGATGTAATTCGAAACTGTTCTTTGCAACGGCCCCTTTTAACCCAAACATGTAGTGATAGAATAGTAATTTTTGATTAAAAAGTTCTATTTGGGTGTAATTTTAATGTTTTTTTAAAATTCAGAAATTTTTTTCCCAAACGAAGGTGTTTGGGTCATATTTTTTCGAGCTCGGCTTTTTCGACAACTGTAAAAATTTTTATAATTTAGAGGAGACCTCAAAATGGTTTAAAAGGGGGGGAACAAAAGTTAATTTTTCCCCACCTGATTTTTATAACCCTTTCCCTCACCATGGGGTGCTTATTGTAATTTTGCTTATACTTTACACCAGAAAAAACCTTTTCTTAACAATTTATTGCCTTGGAAACCCTCAGGTATGCATTGTAATATTCCTTGGGCATGGGGCCGTATTATAGTAGTTTTTATTTTTTGTTTCTAGGGGCGTATTATAGTAGTTTTTATTTTTTAAAGGGGGCAGTTTTTATAGTAGTATATACTTGTACATAGGGGAAAATTTTTATAGTGTTTTTATTCTTGTTTCTAGGAGGCAAGTATTATTTTTAGTTTTTTGGGTTCCAAGATTTTTTGTTTCAAAAAGGAAAGCAAAAGTTTTTTTTGTTTTTTTGTTTAAAAATTTTTTTTATACTTGTACATAGGAGGCCCGTTTTTATAGTAGTTTTATTCTTGTACATAGGAGGGAGTATTTAGTAGTTATATTTCCTTTTAATTGGAGGCAGTATTATAGTGTTTATTCTTGTACATAGGAGCAAAATGTTTTTAAAAGGGGGGGTTTTTTTTTAAAAGGAAGGGGGGAGTATTATAGTAGGTTTTAAATTATGTACATAGGGAAGCATGTTTTGGGGTTTTATTCTTGTACATAGGTTCAGTATTTATTAGGGGTTTTATTCTTGTACTTTGGAGGCCGTATTATTGTTAGTTATAAATTTTTACTTTGGGGGGCAGTATTATAGTAGTTTAATTTTTTTAAAAGGAGCGCATTATAGTAGTTATATTTTTTGTTAAATAGGTGCAGTATTATGTTGTTAATTCATGTACATAGGAGCAAGGGATTATAGTAGTTATATTCTTTTATATAGGGGCAGGTATTTAGTAGTTATATTCTTGTTTTAAAAGGGGCAGTATTTTTGTAGATATATTCTTGTATCAAGGGGGGCGTATTAAAGTTTGTTATTTTTTGTAATGGAGCAGTTTTTTATAGTTTTTTTTTATTTTTTGTATATTGGGGAGCAGTATTTTGTAGGGTTTTATTCTTGGGACCCAAAGGGGCCGTATTATAGTAGTTATATTTTGCATGGAGCAGTATTGTTGTGTTATATCCTGGTACATAGGAGGGAGTATTTTTTTTTATTCTTTTTTCAATTTGGAGCAGAATTATAAATAAATTATTTCTTGTTTCTTTGGGGGCAGTATAATTTAAAAGTATTTTTATACTTTTACATAGGGGGGCAGTTTTAAAGTGGAAAATTCTTGGACAAGGGGGCAGTATTTTTAGTAGTTTATTTTGTAAAATAGGGGCAGTATTTAGTTGTTTTATTCTTTTTACATAGGGCAGTATTGTAGTAGTTATATCCTTTTTCATAGGGGGCTTTTTTATAGTAGTTATTTTTTTTGTTTTATAGGACGTATTGAGTAAAATATTTTCTTTTTACATAGGGGGGGCAGTATTAAAGTATTTATATTTTTTGTGTATTGGAGCAGTATTATAGTAGTTATATTCTTGTACATGGAGGGAGTATTTAGTTGTTAAATTTTGTACATGGCAAACATTATTTCATAGTTATACTCTTGTACATGGGGCCCGCAGTATTTTAGTAGTTATATTTTGTACATAAAGGGGGGGTATTTTTAGGTTATATTCTTGACATAGGGGCCCTATTATAGTAGTTATATTCTTTTTTAAAAGGGGCAGATTAAAGTTTGTTTTTATTCTTGTTCATAGGTGCAGTATTATTTGTGTTATATTCTTTTTACATTGGGGGGCCGTTTATAGTAGTTTTATTCTTGTACATAGGGGCAGATTATAGTAGTTGTATTTTGTTTTAGGAAAAGTATTATTGTAGTTATATACTTGTACATAGGGGGAGTATTTTTGTGTTAATTCTTTTTTCATAGGAAACAGTTTATAGGAGTTATATTTTTTTTTTGTTTTCATTAAAGGGGCAGTTTTTATGTTTTTTTTTTTACTTGTACATAGGTGGGAGTATTATAGTAGTCAAATTCTTGTTAAAATTTGGGGGCAAATTTTATAGTTTGTTTTTATTCTTTTTATATTTATATATATTTTATATATATTTTAAAATTTTTTATATATAAAATTTATTATTTATTTAAAATTTGCTGTTTGTTTTAATTTTTGGGCATTAAAGAGACATACTAATTGGCTAGAATTTCCATTGGGCTGTTTCCCCCCCCTTAATTTTTTTTTTATTCAAACCCAAACGCCTGAGACAACCAAAATTTTTTTTCTGAGTTTTTTCCCGCTGCCTATGGTGAGGAAATGAAAGACAGTGGTTTTCTATTTTTAATTTTGGGGGGCAGTATTATCGTAGTTATATTCTTTTTACTTTGAAGGCAGTATTATTAGTTATATTCTTGAAAGGGAGCAGTATTTTTTTTGTAGTTTAAAATTTTTGTTAAAAAGGGCAGTATTATAAATAGTTATTTTTGCTTGTAATAGGAGCGCATTTTTAGTAGTTTATTCTTGTACATAGGGGCAGTATTATAGAAATTATATTCTTATACATAGGGGTGGTTTTTATAGTAGTTATATTTTGTACATAGGGAGCAGTATTATATTGTTAAAATTTGTACATAGGGAGCAGTATTTTTAGTAGTTATTTTCTTGTACATAGGGGGCAGTATTTTAGCAAAATATTTCTTGTACATAGGTAGCAGTATTATTTTTGTTTATATTCTTGTACCCTAGGGAAAAAGTATTATAGTAGTTATTTTCTTGTACATGGGGGGAGTATTATTTGAAGTTATATTCTTATACATAGGGGGGGGATTTTAGTAGTTATATTTTTGTACATAGGGAGCGTATTATTGTAGTTTTATTCTTGTACAAGGGACAGTTTATAGTAGTTTTTATTCTTGTACATAGGAGCAGGAAATTTTTGTAGTTATGCCTTGTACATAGGAGGCAGAAATTTTTAAAAAGCTATATTCCTGTACAAAAAATGGTGGAATGGCCAAATGCCCCAAATTTCCGATCCCTGTTCTATGTTCGTATTGAATAAAAATTTTAGCAAGAAGGTTTTTCCTGTCAATGCTTTTATTCACTATATATGTTTTTCTTCA
>JAODAL010031586.1:0-48220 GCA_025379985.1 Phyllomedusa bahiana
GCTGTTTTCAAATTTAAGTGAAAGGGTTTGGCTCAAGAACAAACTGGCCTGCCCCAAATTTGAAAAGAAACACCTATTGAAATGTATATGGATAATAAAATGGAGTTTTGCACCTATCAAATACACCTGCGGTGAGTACAAAATTGCTGAATTCAAGTTTAAGTGCAAGGAGGCTCTATGGACAAAGCTGGCCTGCGCCAATGTGAAAAAAACACCTATCTGAAATGTATACTGATAATAAAAGGTATTTTTTGCACCTATCAAATACACCTGCGGTGAGTACAAAATTGCTGTATTCAAATTTAAGTGCAAGGTGGCTCTATGGACAAAGCTGGCCTGCGCAAAAGTGAAAAAAACACCTATCTGAAATGTATACGGATAATAAAAGGTATTTTTTGCACCTATCAAATACACCTGCGGTGACTACAAAATTGCTGTATTCAAATTTAAGTGCAAGGTGGATCTATGAACAAAGCTGGCCTGCGCCAAAGTGAAAAAAAACACCTATCTGAAATGTATACGGTAATAAAAGGTAATTTTTGCACCTATCAAATACACCTGCGGTAACGACAAAATTGCTGTATTTAAATTTAAGTGCAAGGTGGATCTACGAACAAAGCTGGCCTGCGCCAAAGTGAAAAAAAGCACCTATCTGAAATGTATACGGATAATAAAAGTGGAGTTTTGCACCTATCAAATACACCTGCGGTGACTACAAAATTGCTGTATTCAAATTTAAGTGCAAGGTGGCTCTATGGACAAAGCTGGCCTGCGCCAAAGTGAAAAAAACACCTATCTGAAATGTATACGGATAATAAAAGGTATTTTTTGCACCTATCAAATACACCTGCAGTGACGACAAAATTGCTGTATTCAAATTTAAGTGCAAGGTGGATCTATGAACAAAGCTGGCCTGCGCCAAAGTGAAAAAAAACACCTATCTGAAATGTATACGGATCATAAAAGTGGAGTTATGCACCTATCAAATACACCTACGGTGACTACGAAATTGCTGTATTCAAATTTAAGTGCAGGCTGCACAACATACAAGTTATATTTCACCAAAAAACTGGCCAAAAAGTGTTAATAAAAACCCATTGCAATGCAGGGTCTAAACTCTAAACACAGTCTGGGCTGCACAATATCCGCTCTCCTTTAAAGAGCCTGTCTGTCTGTGTTCGCCTGCAGGCCCCCCCCTCCCCCCGCTACCTCCTCCCACGGCTGTACAGCGCTAGATGTAAAAAAAAATTCTTAGCCTAAGTAACTAAAATGTGCAAATCTCTAATCTACCTAGGTTCTAATGTTCACAGCTAAAAACATAGATGTCTGTGTGAACAAATAGAACAGTTTTGCTGAGTTGTTTTGACAGAGGCCGAGCACACGTCCTGCTCTTATGAGACACAGACACACACTGATCATGAACAGGAAGGGCTGTTCTATGTAAAACGAGGTCATGTGATTTTTCCAGCCAATCGCAACCATACACATCCCATTCATGACGTTGCACACCCAGCTCACCCTGCTCTATTCTGTAAGCTGATTTGCTGGCCGCCAAAATGTCAGGAAGTGCTGAAAATGGTGCGATATTAATAGATTATGCGCAGATTTTAACCTAAATTATCGCGTGATCGAAAAATCCGATTAACATAAAAACCTTGCCGATTTCAACTTTGTCGATAATAACCGCTCAACACTAGTGGACAGTACTTTTAAATTCAGTGACTAATGTCAGGCAGCTGCCTCTATACAAATCACTAGTAAACCACATATGGAATATTGTACACAGTTTTGGGCACCAGTGCTGAGCAAGAGTGGGTGAAGAGGAAGGTTACCAAATTGGTTAAGGGAATGGGAGGTTTGCAGTACCAAGACAGGCTATCAAACTCGGGGCCACATGTATGAAAACTGTGTGCCCATAGCAACCAATCAAAGCGCCCCTCTAATTTTTCCAGAGCACCTTATGAAATGAAAGAGGCACTGTGATTGGTTGTTATGGGCAACAAAGTGAATTTTAGACCTAGACAGTTTTTATACATGTGGCCCCTGGTGTTAGTTAAAGGGGTGATCCTGGAGTTAAGAATGCTCATTGGTCTTTTGGGGCATGATAAAGAATAAAAGATGAGACTCATACTTACCTCCTGAACACTCCCATTCAATCCCAGCAGCTGTCCCAGTCATCTGCGCTGAAGCAGTGAACGGACATCGTTGACCTGACATATGCAGCCAATCGCAGGCCAGACTGGTCATGTGAATGTGACGTTAGGGCCTGTATTTGGCTGCAACTGTCACTTGAACAATGAATGTTCACTGCTTACTTTCTGGATGAATGGAACGGACGCCAGGACTGAATGAGAGCATCTAGGAGGAGAGTATGAATCTTATCTTCTATTCCTCATCATGTCCAGAGAGACCATTCTTAACTCCTTAACACAGGAGCCAGTTTTGGCCTTTCTAATAGAGCCCAATTTTTTTAAATCTGGCATGTGTCACTTTATGTGAGAATAACTTTTTGACACTTTAACCTATCCATGTGATTCAGAGATTGTTTTCTCGTGACACATTGGGCGACATGTATGAAGATCGGCGCGTCGGAGCGCCCGTTTTCACACTCTTTTAAGTGTGAGCTGCGCCTCATTTATGTCGGCGCCCGAAGTGCGCTCATACATGTGGTGTGAAGTTCCTTGCGCCTCGCCAGTGTGTGAGGCGCAGTGCGGAACTTAGGACGCATAAGGAATGCACCTAACATCTCGTACGAAACGACAGACTGGAAATCAATGAAAATGCATTAAGCATGTTAGTGAATAGGAAAAAGAGTTGTCTTTCAAATGAAAGAATGAATATTGAGAAATATCAAAGTGGTATAAAATCGATTTCAATGTATGTAAAAAGTTGATGATTTAAAATGAAAGCAAATATATATAAGATCTCCCAAGAAAGAAATATCACCTAGAAAAGGTATTAACAAAAGGGAGAGAATGCCACTAATTTTACATTAAATAATCCAAAGCAGATGTTGTCCAGATGTAAATTTTTTTTTTTTTTACCCAAAAAATTTCTTTTTTCTTCTTTCACCTTTATTATATTTCGTATCTACAGCGAGCCAGCACAGCACAGGTCTTGCTGGGACCTATGGTCCTCCAAGCAGGATTTCTATGTTCCATGGGCTTGTTCTAGATGTATTTACTGACGTATTTACGTCCGTAAATACGTCACCAAATGTGCCTAAAATAATGAACTATTAGCTTACAATTGATTCCTATGGAAATCCGGATGTTATTACGGAGCTGATGTGATCAGGGAAATGCAACTTATTATTGATTCACAAGATTCTGCTGTTTTCAGAGATATCCCATATGTGGCGCTAGTGCGCTATTTGGCTCAACCACAAGCCCCAGAATAGGAGGAGCACCTACTGGACTCTGGGGCCTCATTTTCATTACGATTTTATTAAGGCGCCATTTAAGGTTTGCGGACACCCTAAGGTGCTAAAACGTAATAAAAACCCCTAAAAAGACCCCATATTGGAAACTACACCCCTTAAGGAATATATCCAGGGGTGCAGTGAGTATATCGACCCCCACAGGTGTCTCACACATTTTTTAGCATTAAGCTGGGAAAATGAAAATGTTTTTTTTTCCAACAATCTGCAATTTTAGCTGAAAATGTTGAATTTTTACAAGGAATCCTGGAAAAAAAGCACCCCAAATTATGTTAAGCAATTTCTTCCAAGTTCGACAATACCCTACATGTGAGTGTAAACTGCTGTTTGGGTGCATGGCAGGGAGAACAAGGAAGGGAGTGTTACTTGGCTTTTGGAACGCAGATTTTGGTGGGGCCATGTCATATTTGCAAAGCCCCCAAAGTAGCAGAAAAGGTGAAATCTTCCAGAAGTCGCCACATTTTAGATTCAACGCCCCTCAGGGATCTCATCTAGGGGTGTATTGTGCATTTTGGACGCACAGGTCAGTTTTTTTTATCAGTTTTAAATCCATTTTTTGGAAACCAGGGTAAAGAAAATACTACAATTCTAGTAGTGTTTTTTATTTTTATTTTTAACAGTGCTCACTGTGCAGTATCGGTGACAAGATAGCTTTACTCTGTGGTTCTATACGAATGGGTGATACCCAATGTATATAGTTTTTTTTATGCTGAAGCACTTTAAAAAAAGTGTTTTTATTGTGTAAAACAATATTTATGCATCATTGTCTTCGGAGAGCCATAACTTTGCTATTTTTCTGTATACAGAGACGTGTAAGGACTTTTTGTTTTGCGGAATGAGCTGACGTTTTAAATGGTACAATGTTGGTGTTTATATGAGTTTTTGATCGCTTTTTATTCCATTTTATGTGCTGCTGGATGAACAAAAATTCTTTGATTTTTGATTTTTTTTTAACAGTGTTCCCCGTGCGGGTTAATTAATATGACATATTTATAGAGCAGGTTGTTATGCACGCGGCGATACCAAATATGGGTACTTTATTTTTTATGTTTTTTTGGGGCGATAAAGGGGAAAAGGGCAGTTGTATGTGTTTTTATTTTATTTTTTGAGTTTGTTTCACTTTTTTCACTTTTTTTTACTTTTTACACTTTTTTTTACTTTTCCCCATAGGGGATTTGTAACAGCAATCTTCAGATTGCTGTTACAAGGCAGATCAGTACACTGTATTGATGCTGTGTACTGGTCGCCATGGCAACTGTCAATCACCATGCCCACAATGCATTGTGGGCATGTGACGTCACAGAAGTCCTCCTCCTGGCTGTTACTTAGGTCCGACGATCTTAATTGATCGTCGGAGCTAAGGGGTTAAACACCCGTGGCCGGAGCTCAATCTGACCGTGGGTGATGCAGCATGAGGCCAGCAGTAATTTACCACTGGTCCCATGTCGTGATCGTGCGGGGCTCGCTTATAAGCAGTTCCCGCTAGGATGTATGCATACGTCCAATGTTGGGAAGGGGTTAAAGGGAACCTGTCACATAGTTTATGCTGAGGCACAAGCTAGTCTCAGACATGCTGTTTCCAGCTCTGTGTCCCTTATTCTTTAAGATGCTGTAGTTTTAGAATGTTTGATGCTCAAATCTGGCAGTTTTCAGCCAGAAAAGACTACAGCTTATTCATGAGCAGATGTTGGCCCCACCCACCCAAGGCTATCCCCGCCCACCTGACAGTTTTTCTCATGTTTCTATCTATTCAAAGTAATAGGTTAATCAGTGATGAGGTGGGCGGGGCTAGCCTCAGGTGCACGGGTCATGAATTAAACTGACTCTTTGCATGACTCTTTTCTCAATGAAAACTGCAGATTTCAGCATTAAATACTCTAAAACTACAGCATCTTACAGAATAAGAGATCCAGCACTGGAAACAGCATGTCTGTCACTAGCTTGTGCTATGCTCAGCAAGGGGGGCATAATCTATGTGACATGTTCCCTTAAACTCCTGGAACACCACTTTAAAAGATGGCTTAGAGGTGATTTAATTACCATGTTTACACCTAAGTCTTTAACCCCTTAATGACCGCCCGCCGACTTTTGACAGTAGGCATTTCAGGTGGTTCGTCTGCAGCGACGTTTTTTGGCATCACTGCAGACATCAGGTTCTGCGGCTCCCAGCGCCACAGCAGTGCTGGAAATCTTTGTTCTCAGGCGCTTAACCCTTTGATTGCCGTGGTTCGTGGCCGCGGCATAATTAATGGGCTTTCCCTGCTCTGTCGGGTGATGGGGACTCCCGGTGACCTGACAGAGCCCGGGAATGGCTGCACAGTCAGCCCTGGGGACCTAGAGTAGCCCCAGGACTGTTTGTGTAAGAAGCCAGCAATCGGGACAGACTGTGTGCTGCCCTGATTGCTGCCTGGATCATACTGACACAGATTATAATTAGAGATGGGCGAATCGATTCTAACGAAGTGGAATTTGTTTAGAATTTCAGGAAAACTTCGGTTCGGAACGAAGTCGAAGTTTGGGGTACTTCGCGTGAACGAAGTGTGCTTTTGATTGATAAAATGGCTGCGAGCACATGGCGTTACATGGGGCAAAGAACTCTGGGAGGAAGAAGGGCATAGCCTACATGACATGTGCAGAGATGAAGCCAATCAGAGACCAGCGGGATTCTGTGACGTCACCGCACTATATAAGTCCGGGCGCGACGCTGGGAGCTCATACCGCTCTCACTGTACTGATTAGGGAAGGTGCTGCCACGGCTGCTAATGATATCTCTTACTAAAGAACTCATTTTTATACAGCAATTTTTGGGGGGTGTCACAGCTTTTCTCAGAGACTGCATCTCTTACGTTCTTTTGTGCGTCCAATGTGCCTCCAATGCAGCTGCATATACATTTTAATGCTATCTGCTCACAGCACATTGATATCCAAGGGGGATCTAAGCCTGTTCCTGTTGTATTCATTTAAAGAAACAGCGTTTTTACAATACAAATACCACTTCATTTTTGGTTGCTCAATTATTTTGCGCAATTTACATCCAGGGGTTAATTAAGCGTTGTTCTGCTGTTGTGGTGACTAAAAGAAACCGTCTTTTTCACCGCCAAAAAAGACATTTTTCCTGTAGCATAATTCATAACCGAAGGTTAATTACAAGTTTTCATCTTGCTGTGTACCGTAAAATACACGCCATTGTAACACGCTACAAAGCTGGTAGTTTTTGGTTGCTCAATTCTTTTGCGCAATTTACATCCAGGGGTTAATTAAGCGTTGTTCTGCTGTTGTGGTCACTAAAAGAAACCGTCTTTTTCACCTCCAAAAAAGACATTTTTCCTGTAGCATAAGTCATAACCGATGTTTAATTAAGCCTGTTTGTGCTTTTACATTCAGTAAAATACACAGAGTAAATTTTTCCTGGCCATTTGTGGAGCGCAATTTATATCCAGGGGTTACCCAAGCTTGTTAGTGGGTTCATTTGGAGTGAATTACAGGGTGTGTATTTATCATATACAGATATCTTCATCAAACAGTGTCTGTACATTTTAGAACAAACAGTATGTCAGACAGAGAGGTGGCAGGCTCTACACCTGGGAGTGGCAGTGGCACAAACATTTCTGGAGCAGGCCCAGGTCGCAGCAAAGCAAGGGGATGTCGCAGCAGGGGTCACTCGGTGAGGCCATAACTGCCGCTGTCATCTAGCGGCCGTGTGTTGACCAGCAACCCAAGGGTTCTTGATTGGTTGACTAGGTCATCCACTTCCTCCCAGATGACATCTGACAACCCCAGCCAAGAGTCGGTGGGATCGTCAGACACAACCTTTAGTTGGCATGGCCCCGGAGTGAGTCAGCGCCCCTCACCTGTCCTCAACCCACCTCTGTCCCATCCGGTTCCCTCAGCCAGAGATCTACTATGTGGTCTGGGCTCAGCGCCACTATATAGCGAGGATGAACAATTTGAGGAGGGCAGTCAGCAGCTACTTGGCAGCGAAGAAATGGGGCCAATATCCCCTGCTTCTTGCAGTAGGCGGCAAAGTATAGATGTGGAGAGTGGCATGGGAGGTCATGTAGTGAGGGGTCAGCCTCTGCATAAAAAGACCGGTGATGAGGACAGCAGTGATGATGATGTAGCTGACCGCACTTGGGAGCCGGGTGAAGCAAGGGCTTCATCATCGTCAGGAGAAGAGGGCGTCAGCGTGCGCGTCAGGCAGCGGCGCAGCCAGCAAGTGGGTTGTGTGGCCGTGAGTCAGCAGGGTAGCAGCAGTGTGAGGTCGGGAGCCAAGCGGCCACGAGGTAGAAATTACAGGTCCAAGAAAGTAGCGGCACAGGGGCTCAGCGAGGCAGCGGCGGTAGTAGTCACTCAGTGCGGAGTGTTGGTGGTAAAATCAGCTACTTGGCAGTGTGGCGGTTCTTTCCTAAGACACCAGAGGAGCAGAATATGGGTATATGTAGAATCTGTGGGCAGAAAGTGAAGCGTGGCCAGGGAGCTAACGTTGGCACCATGGCCCTGCGTCAACACATGCAGCGTCACCATCCGGTGGCCTGGGAGAAACGTGGCTCAGATGTGGTGGTCCATCCTGCTGCTGCAGCAGCGGCCAGTGGCATACATGCCATTGCTGCAAGTCAAGGCTCCACCACCTCTGCAGATGGGAGCTGTTTCTCTTTGCCATCATCGCCCGGTCCAGATGCTCCTGCTCCTCGCTACTCATGGCGCCAGCAGTCGTTCAGCGAGGCGATTGCAAAGAGACAATAGTATGCGTCCAACTATCTTAAGGGGCAGCAGCTGACCGGGCTCCTGTCCAAGTACTATGTACTGCAGTCCCTCCCTTTCCAAATGGTGGACTCTGCACCATTCAGAGAACTAATGGCTTGTGCCGAGCCGAGATGGAGAGTTCCAAGCCGTAATTTCTTTTCCAAAAAGGCAGTACCAGCACTTCATAAATATGTAGAACAGAAGGTGGGCCAGTCCTTGAGCTTATCAGTTTGTTCCAAGGTGCACGGCAGCGCGGATGTCTGGAGCTGTAACTACGGTCAGGGCCAGTACATGTCCTTTACGGCCCATTGGGTGAATGTGCTTCCTGCCCAGGCACACCAACAACTTGGACAGGAGACGCCGCTTTCTCCTCCACGTTGTCAAACTGCGGCTCCTGCGCCAATGTCTGACTCCTCCTTCCTCCACCACCACCACCATCTCAGCCTCCCCAAGTACTGCTCCATCATACCACAATGTGTAGGGCACAGCGGTGTCACGCAGTTCTACACCTGGCCCTTGCCTCGGCGAACAAAAAGTCACCCCAGGGGAGGAACTGCTCCGCGTCATGCAGCAAGAATCGATGTGTGGCTTTCTCCATGCCAACTGCAAAATCGGAACCATGGTGACGGGGGTACAGGGGTCCGCGCTGCACCGAGGAGGGATGGTCCATGCGCCCTGTATGGGCCCCGTGTTCAATTGGTGTGAAAAGGTTCCTGAAGTCTTCCACCGATCTTCAGAAGATTCTGAAAATGGCCAGGAAACTGTGCATGCACTTCATTCCATTCGTACAAAGCCAGGAACAACCCCTCCTGAGTTTGCAGCGGCAGAATGGCCTCCCCCACACACTCTGATATGCGATGTTTCCACCCTTGGAATTCCAGCCTCCCGGACATGTTGGACCATTTTTGTATGGAACAGGAGAAGGCCTTAACCGAATTTTTTGAGGTTTTCCAGGCCCCAAGGACTCCGTCTTTCCCACTGCTTCATGTCCTGGAAAAGATGCTGAAAAATCTGTCTGGGCAGAGGACTGGAGACGTGGCGACTACATCTCCCCGGCCAATGGTCCAGTGGGGACGAAAATGGAGGAGGAGGAGGAGGGAGGACATTGGAGCAGAAGCATAGTCTGGTGAAATGAGTGGATTTTCTACCCAGGTGACAAGAGAGGAGAAGCATGAGCAGCTGGAGGAGGTAGATGGAGATGAGGAAGACGAGGCAGATGACCCGCAAGCACCATGGCAGTATACAGTGGGGATGGAGGCAGGGAGCCCCTCGGAGTCACTTGTGCAGATGGCCCGCAGGGATGTGATTTGCCTGGCTAGTGACAGCCGAATAGTCCCCATCCGGCAGAGGGATGATTCTGGCTCTCCAGACTATTGGACCCTGTCTACCGGTCCAAATTGGGAGCCTTTTTCCCAGCTGCTGAGAGGGAGGACAAACTCAAATACTATAGGGAAATCCTCCGTAGTCAGTTGGCCGCTGCCTATGTGCGGCATCCTCCCTCCTCTGACAGGTCTGACCGGGGGGTTCTTCAGCGTTCACGTACTACTGCCGCAGCTGCTGGAGGAAGGTGGGGGGTAGGAGCAGTACCAGCTCCATCAGCAGCAACTTAAGTCTGGAGTCACTGATGAGTAGCTTCCTTCCCCCCGCTAGTGAGGAGGACAGTCGCCAGCAGCAGGACCTGGAGCAGTCCTGAACTAACAGGTGGTGGCCTACTTGGACAGCACTCTGCCACCCCGTTAGAAGATTCGCTGGACTACTGGGCAGCCCCAAAATGGATGTGTGGCCGCAATTGCCGAGTTTGCAGTGGGAGAAGCGTCCTGCCCGGCCAGTAGTGTGGGATCAGAGCGGGTGTTCAGTGCGGCGGGGGCCATCGTTACCCCAAGGAGAACCCGCTTGTCTAGGGAAATGTGGAACTACTTACCTTTGTAAAGTTGAATCAGGGTTGTTTGGGCCAGGTTTCCCACACCCCAAATGCCTTAGGGGTCAGACTACATCAGCATGACGCCTCACCCAAAAACTGTGAGAAAAAAAATCTGGGTTTAAACTACCTGCCTCAACCCCTTTTTGATGCCCCACCCACCGAGCCAAACTCTGTTGACAGTTTCTCCATCTGCCACCAACTATCTTTACCAAGAACTGGTATTGCCACCCACCTCCACACTCTGTCATTGTGCCACTCTATGACCTCTGCTTTGCTGCTGTTGCTGGTGCCGTGACATCCACATTGTGTCATTGTGCCACTCTCTGACCTCATACTACTGCTGCTGTTGTTGCTGCTGCCGTGCCCTCCACACTGTGTCATTGTGCCACTCTGTGGCCTACTCCTATTTTTGCCACCTCCAGAATGTCATTGTGCCACTGCCTGCCCTTTCATGTTTGCTGCTGCTGTGACCTCCACACTGTGTCTATGTGCCACTCTGTGGCCTACTACAGTTTTTGCCACCTCCAGAATGTCATTGTGCCACTGTCTGACCTCATGCTGCTGCTGCCTTGCCCTCCACACTTTGTCATTGTGCCATTTTGTGGCCTACTCCTGTTTTTGCCACCTCCAGAATGTCATTGTGCCACTGTCTGACCTCATGCTGCTGCTGCCGTGACCTCTACACTGTGTCATTGTGCCACTCTGTGGCCTACTCCTATTTTTGCCACCTCCAGAATGTCATTGTGCCACTCTCTGACCTCATGCTGTTGCTCCTGCCGCCGTCACCTCCACTCTCTGTCATTGTGCCACTCTGTGGCCTACTCCTGTTTTTGCCACCTCCAGAATGTCATTGTGCCACTGTCTGACTTCATAATGCTGCTGCCGTGACCTCCAACTGTGTCATTGGCCCTCTTGGCCTACTCCTGTTTTTGCCACCTCCAAAAGTCATTGTGCCACTCTCTGACCTCATGATGCTGTGGCTGCCGCCCTCACCTCCACACTCTGTCGCTAATGTTGCCACCTGAGCTCTCAGCTTGTTTTTTTCCAGCTGTTGCTGCCATGACTTCATCAGGCTAAATTCCCGCTTCAGTTTTTTGGTCAGTTTTGCCCTCTTAAGTGCCCAGGAATTTTATAGTGAAGCGATTCTAAGAGCGGCGGCATCATTATGCGTGTCATACTAAAAACAACATTGTCTGAAGACCAAAACCCAAACTCCCTCTGCATATTTAAGCATGGCACAACGTTCTACAGCACCCTGCAGGCTCTGTGCAACTTGGAAATAGCTGATTTTTAACGCGAGTCGTCCCGAAGCAATTCGTACCGAAATAAATTTTGTCGGAAAATTCGGTGAAGTCACCGAATCTAATTTTTGAGAAATTCGTCCATCTCTAATTATAATATATTAGCATATATGAATAAGTGTAAAAAAAATGTGAAACATTTATCCCTTCATGGGATCTAATTAAAAAAAAAAAATAAAAGACATAAAAAGTGTATAAAAAATAAATTAAAAAATAATAAAATAAATAAATATTTTTAAAAAATAATTGTACATACATTACACACACAAAAAACCCTACACATATTAGGTAGCCCCACGACCGTAATAACCTTTAGAATTAATCTAACAAGTTATCAAAGAAGTTTTGCCAATAAGTAATTTCCTTAGCTGACAGGCTGCCACTGTCCTCTTCCGTCTTGAAAAAAGGGGCGTTGTGTTCCTGTGTTTAAAAAAAAAAGTGATTCCTCCGTAAATGTAAATTGCACAAACCAACCATAAACCGCCCCTGAATGTTACTCATTATGTAATCACCCTCTGTATGTGAGGAGCTCGAGGTTTTGCGGGGCAAACATGGTTTTTTGGCTAAACACAGAGGAAAACTCTGTGGTATTGGCACAACCCTATAGGGGTTTTTTTTTCTCCCTTTTTATTGCTGGGGAAAAAAGAAAAAATTTCAAGCGGGCGGCCTTTCACTACTGCTGGGGGGGAGGGAGGAGGGCAAGCAGGGAGCTGACTGCATTTTTACAAAATTTAATGACATTACAGCGACTTTTGGGGTCCCCCAAACACAAAGTAAAAGGGGTGTGTGGGAAACCTCGAGAGCCATTTAAAGGGGAGGAGAGGGAGTAGTGGTGGGGGGGGTGACTAATTTAAAAAAGAGTGTTTTTCCCAAAACCCCGTAGCACTGCTCTGCTTCCCCCCCTCCTTTCAAAGCTCCCGTGTCCTGACATCAGTTAAGAAGTGCAAACAAAGTTAAGGGACGGGTAGTGGACCCGGGCGGGCCCACCACGGGCATGGTGGGAAGCCCAGGGCCGGGGAACGGAAAATCAAAAGTAGGCCCCGGTATTCACCGGGACCCCGGGCCCGCTAAGCGGGTTTTGCCCTTGGGGGGGGCGGGAGTCAAACCAGGCCGTTTCCACTGGCGGGATTTTCCCTGCGGTGGGGGCCAAGGGGAGACGTAGAAAGATTCGTCAGGCAAGCTCGTAGTGGGGGGGATTTTAAAACGTGGAAGGAAAGAAGGGCAGGGCAGGGGGGGAAAAGTTTCGTGGTCGAAAAAAGTAGGAAAAGGGGTACTTTTAAACAGGGTGAAAAGAAAAGGTTGGGAAATTTGTTTTCTCCAGGGGGTAAAACACACTAAGGACCCGGGGGGGGGGCCCGGGCGGGGGAGGGGGGGCCCGGGAACCTAAATAAACCCGTCCCCGGCAATACCCAATTCCCGGTGCATTTGCCCCTTTTTTTTTCCCAAACACCCGGGGCCCGGGGCCGCCCCTAGGGGCGGAGAAAACGCGCCGGGAGGAACTGGGACTGACTGAGCAGGAGGGGGGCCCCGGGGGAAATTTAGAACCGGGGGGGGAAACTGGGACAAAGCGGACCCCGAACCCGACTTTGGGGACGGGGCCCCCGCGGGGGCCCCCGCGGGCCACGGATGCGCCTCCCGCCCCGGGGGACGAAGGTCGCAGGGGCGCCCCCGTAAACGGGCCCCCCCCCTTTGGGGCCCCCCTCTCTTACGGGATGAAAAAATCTCTGGATGAGATTACGGTTCAGGATATTTCCCCCCGGGCCCCCAAAGACCTTCTTCAAAACCCAAAACCCCCTTCCATCTACCAGAAAGAAACCGTTTCCCTCTATTTTCTCCTCATACACAGGATCTCCATGACTTAAAAGGGACTTTGGGAAAGGGCCATCAGTATGGTGGAGGAGGGATAGACTTCAGAGAGAAAGGGTTAAAGGGGCCCGGGGGTTTTTTTTTTTTTTTAGTGGGAAAAGGGACGTGGAAAGATTGGGAAAACCCTTCATGGTGGGAGGGAGCCGGATTTTTGAAAAGAAACGGATTAATGCGATGAAAACCTCGAAGGGCCCCCAGGAAGGGGGGCCCCAATTTTTTGTAGGGGGGGAAATTCTTAAGAGGGATTTATCGGGCCCGGGCAGCCACACCCTTGTCCCCTGGTGGGGAAAAACAGGGGGAGGATTTCCCTTCCTTTGCCCGGCTTGGGTTTTTCGTGCGCTCGGAACCCGCGGAGCACAGATTGGGGGTCGGGGGACCAAAGGGTTTTTTTATTTTCCCTAAACCCAAGTGCTCCCCGCGGAAAACCTGGGAAAAGGAGGATGCCAGAGGGAGGGTGGGCGGGGATGCGGGACCGTATACAATGTAGAAGGGAGAGACCCCGGGCGGATTTGGGGGTTCTGGGGTGGTTGTACGAGATCTCCGCCCAAAAGCAACAATTGGGACCAATCGTTTTGGGGCGGGGCTGAAACGAAGTGGCTTTTGAAAAACCTTTCCCAAGCCCGGGCTTACTCCCCTCCCCCTTTCCCAATGTCGAGGGGGGGGTAAGCAACGAGAAGTCGAGCTTTCCCCGGGATTTGGGGAAAAACAGGGCACGCCGAATTTTGGAAAAAAACTGGCCCTCCCCGACCCGAAACGTTTTTTTTGCGGGGGCGGGAGCCCATGCGAGGGAAACAAAATTTTAAAAAAATTTGCTTCGCCGGGCGGAGGGACAAAATGCCCCCAACTTGGAAAAACGATCAGTATCCCCCAAAAAGGGACGGGGGTTGCCACCCGAAGGGGGGGGAAGATCGGTTATAAAGCCCATCGCAATGTTGGCCCAAAGGGTTGTGTGGGAAAAGGGTAGGGGGTGTAGTAGCCCTGCCGGCTTGTGACGAGGCTTTGTTGCGGGCACAGGATTACGGGACTGAACAAAAATCCTTGAATCCTTGCCGAGCTCTGGCCACCAATAGAACCGGGATATAAAAAGGGAAAACGTCTTTTCCGAGCGGGGGGGGGAGGGAACGGCCCCCAAAGAGCAATGGCCCCTTTTCAGGATGCGCTGGGGAAAGGGGAGGGGAAACGTGGCCCCCCCCGGGGAGGAACCTTCCGGGGGTCAACTGGAGAAAGCCGGGATAAGGCGTTCTGGGGGAATTTTTTGTCTGGATAAAATCCTCACCCACCACGCCCAGAACCCCGGAAAAAGGGGCCGTCCGCCTTAAATGTTTTTCCCTCCCCCGGGGCCGGGAAGTAAATTTGGTATCAAAACCGGGGAAAGAAAGCGCCCAAACCTAGCCTGGCGGGGTTTAATTTCGCTGGGGCCGCCTTTAAAGGGTTTTTTGAAGGTTTTTGTGGTCAGAATGGGATGCAGTTGGGGATGGCAAGCCCCCCCCAAAAATTTTAGCGCCATTTTTCCCAAAAACCCCTTTTTGGGGGCCAGAAACTCGGGGGGCCCGGGGGGGGGGCGCAAAACGTTTTTCCTTTGGGCCCGGGGAAAACGTTTTGGAAAAAAAAAGCCACACGTTAGGGGTCTTGCCCGTGGGTTTTTTTTTGGGAAAGGTGGCTCCGACCCCCACGGACGAGGCACCCATTTCCCAAGGTAAAGGGGTTTCCCAGGGGGTTCCGGCCGGGGAGAGGCAAGGGCTGGGGGTAAAGGCAGATTTGGCTTTTCAAAAGCTCCTCGTTTCCCCTGGGGGGCCAGCTGCGTTGGGTTAGGGTGTTTTTTTTGTGAAACCCAAACTAGGGACCACTAGCGTAAAAAAAGTGGGGAATAAATTGGGAAAAATAGTTCCCCGGGAAACCCCAAGAAACGCTGTATGGCACGAAAAACCCGACTGGGCGGGGCCCACTGAACACGGTTTAAACTTGCTTTGTTTGGACCCAAACTGTACCCCTTTCAATCAAAATAAGTCCCCCAAAAAACGGAAGGGGGTTTTTTGGTGGAAGAGGCCCCTTTCCTCCCAGTTTGGGAAAATAAAAAGGTGTTTTATTTTGGGACCCCGTTTCCCAACCCCTAAAGGGGAATGCCCAATGATGGGTTCGAGGTCAGGCGGTACCCCAAAATATCGTTCCAGATAGACCACTACGCAGGTGTAGAGAAGATCCCTGAAAAGCCCATTCCCCGGGGCTCCGGAAGAGGCAGGCGCATTAAAACAGTCCGGGAAAGGTACTCCCAAGTGGCCGTCCCTGGTTTTTTGAAGGCCGCTTCCATTCATCGCCCTTGCAGATCGGACCAAATTGTTAGGCCCCTTTAGATCCAACTTGGAGAAAACCCCTTTTCGCCCTGCAGACCCATCAAATAACTCCCTTGAAACAACGTAGAGGGGCCGATTTTCACCGGAATTTTTTTCAGACCCCGGTAATCAATGCAGGGGCGAAAGGTACCGTCCCCCTTTTTTTCCACAAAGAAAAATCCTGCCCCCCGGGAGAAGAGGACTTCCGAAAAAAAAAAAACCCCTTTGGAGATTTTTTCAAGGAAAGTACTTTGGGCATGGGTTGTGTCCTGGGAACCCGGGTTTAAAGGGGTTAAAATCTGCCCCGAGGAGGGCTTTGGGAAGGGCAAAAGGTCAATCGGGCATCTTTAAGGGCGAGTGGCGGCCCGGGTTCTGCCTGTTTTCGGAAAAGACATCGCAAACTCCGGGTAAAAAGCGGGGAAAGGGCCCCCTAAGGCCCTTTGCTGGTACCCTAGAAACGGGTGGCACCTTTTCCCCCGGGGTTTGGGTTCCCCCAAACGCCCGGGCCGAAAACTCTGAGCCCCATCGCAAAGACCCCATCCCTCTGCCGGGCCCAAACACCGGGGGATGGCGCTGCCAAACCATGAAGACCCAAAAAGGAAAGGGCGAAGGGAAAAACCGGGGGAAACACATAGAAGATAGTCTTTTTTTTGTGAAGTGGCCCCCCTTCTTTGGGGGGGAAAAACAATTTGGGTCAGTTAAAAGGAAAAGGACTGGGGCCAAAGGAGGATCCTCCACTACGGAAAGGGAAAAGGGAAAAAGGATTCTCCCCGGGGGGAACCCCCGGGAAAGGCAGGTTGAGACACCAGGGCAGGGGCCAGGAAGTTTTTCCCGCAGAAAACCCAAAACCAAAAATGCTGAAACTTGAAAGTGGGTTCCCCCCTTCATTGCCGTCAGGACCGAAATGTTCAGGCGGGGAGGGGGAAGCTGCAACGTTAGGGGTGCTTCTCCCCAAGTAGCCTAGGGGGTGCCCGTTCCCCCCGGACCCCCGTGGGCGAAGCAACAGAACGGGGGAGATGGTTTAGGGGGTCCGCAGTAGAGACCATAGGGTTCCCCTTTACGCCGTCGGTTAAGTTCTTGCGGAACAGGGGGCTCCAAACCCCCTTGCAAAACCTCTTCCCCGGGGTGGCTGGGGAATGGTCGGTGGAGGGGCCGTTGAAACATACGGAGCAAGATGAGATGGACGGCGTGAAAGGGGGGGTTCTTTTCTCTTGGCGGAGTCCTTTACGCCTTTCTTGCGAACGGATGTCAATCCGGGTTTGCCCGGTGGATTAAACTCGCAAAAGAAGGCGGAAGGGGCCCCGGGGGGGAGCCCCATCCTTTTATTGGGTGGGAGAGGGGCCTTTTTTTGAAAAGTGGGGGGATAATTTGCATTTTTTCCCCCGGTAGCTCCGATGCTAGTGTGTGGAATTGCCCCCGGGAGTCTCCCACGGAAAGGGTTTTCCCTTTCTGCAGGTTCAACAGGGCGATTTCGACAGATGATGCACGACGGTTCCCCTTTAAAACACTCCGGGAAATCAAATAGAAAAATTTGCTAGATCGGCCGTAAAATTTGGGGCCAAAACCCCGGTCCCCCAGAGGATTTTCCCAGGCCCGGGGTTTAAGTGAGAGGGGACTGACCAAAGAAGGCCACCTTGGGGTCTTTTTTGACGGGAAAAAGAAACCCGCCTGAGTTCCACATGGGAGGGGGCACGGGTGATGGAAAACCCCTGCAGGGCCTTGGAATCCCCCAACAAACTTGGTTGGGGATGGGTAACCGGAACTTTGGGGGCCCAAATGGAGCAACTGCCCTGGGAGGAACCACTGCACCGACTCTGCTTTTAGATTTGGGGATGAAATGCTGAACCCCCGAGAGGTGAGTTTTTTTTGAGCTGTGCGTTGCTGCGCGATCTGTTTGGGCTGCTTGGCCACAACGGTGGTAATACTGGGGGGCACTTTGGGAAAAACCTTTGGGGGGGATCCCCTGGCCGGGTTCCCACTGTAAGGACGGGGAGTGGGGTCCGTGGCCACCGCAGGCGATGGTGGGGAAACCCACGCCAGGAAAGCGGAATCTAAGTAAAGGGCCCCGGGAATTTCCCAGAGCCCCCCAAAGGGGATGGCTTTCTGCGGCGGGATTCCCTTTCCCCGGTCGTTTTCCCCTGGCCGGGATTTTCCTGCGGTTTGGGGCCAAGGGGAGACGAAATACAGAATTTGTCAAGGAAAATCTTTTTTTGGGGGGCAACAGAAGGTCAGGACAGGCGGGGTCTGGATCAAAACATGGCAAAGGGAGAAGGGAGGGGAGGCGGGAAGATTCCCTGGGCGATTTAAAGTAGGCAAGGGGGAAAGGTACAAAAGGGTAGACAAGACAAGGGTTAGGAACGCTTTCTCCAGAGGGAAAAAAACAAAAAGGATTGGCCCAGGGCCCAGGACCTTTTTAGGGGCAGTGCCCGGGAATACCCAAATTAAACCCGGCGCACTGCCCCCTTTTAAAATTTAAACAGGGGGCCGGGGCCCCCCCCCCCCCCCCCCCCTAGGGGCGGAGCCCGCGCCGGGAGACTGGGGCTGATTGAACAGGAGAGCGGGGGGTAAGTAGAAGCCCGGGGGGGAAATGGGCAAAAAGCGGGGGCCCCCAACCCCACGTGCGGGGGGGGTTTCCCCTGGGAGCCGCAAACAAAGGACGCGCCCGCGGGCCGGGACGGAGGTCGAAAGGGGGGTCCGGGGGACACAAAGCATGTGCGGCCAGTCAGGTTCTGGACGGAGATCATGTAAACAAGCAGTAAACAAATGAAAAGTATGTAGAGCTGCAACTGTGACAGGCTACATTTTTTAATCACATATATTTAGAAAGGTGATTAAGTACCCATTTTGGAGGATCCCATATCAACATTAGATTGTGGCAAGTCCCCTTTAAGTGTAAAATGTGAATGCTATAAAAAAAAAAGTAAAAAAAAATAATACATATTAAAAAATTCTGCAATACTTTATAAGTGAATTTAAACTTTTCCCCCAAAAAGTACAACTTGTACCAAAACGAGGCCTCATACACCTGCGTAATTGAAAAAATAAAAGGCTACGACTATTGAAACGCAAGGAGGCAAAAACTAAAAAAATGTGCTGGTCATTAACTACTTTTCAGGGGATATGGGGTTAACAATGACAAGGGGGCATCCCCTACGTACAGAGAAAATAAGGTTTCACCATCATCCCAGATGGGGATTCCTTAGACTATAAAATTCACTGACACATGAGGTTGTGATGGTGAATTCATTCAAGTTCAAGAAGGGTTAAAATTCATTTCTTGAAATGTGTAATATCACAGGTTATGGTTAATAAAGTCTGGAGATAGAACCTTGATCCAGGGATTTATTCTGATTACTATGTTTCGGAAAGAAATTTTTTCTCTTGTTTATTACTATTGGAATCTGCCATAAGGGGGTTTCTGCCTCCCTATAGATCAGTGTTTCTCAACTCCAGTCCTCAAGACCCACCAACAGGTCATGTTTTCAGGATTTCAAACAGAATGCAATGACCATAATTATATCAACTGTGCGATACTGAGGAAAGCCTGAAAACTTGACCTGTTGGTGGGTCTTGAGGACTAGAGTTGAGAAACACTGCTCTAGATCAACACAGTGGAATTATAGGTTGGACGTGATGGACTTTTTCCAACTTATCTACTAAAAAAATATATAAATCCAATGGAGTCAGTTGAAAATTAACTCAGTTTAAATTAGGTGAAGTTAGATTTATTGAAAAATTACATAGTATTCTTCCGCATCATTAAATGTAGGACTTAAAGCAGTTAAGTGTAACAGTCATTGAACAATGCTCGCAAGTTTTTGAGGGACCTTTTTTCTTTGAAAAAAGACATTAATGTAAGTGGACCCCAAAATTTTAAAATTAGGATAGGAAATGAAAATCAGCTGTGAGTATGTACAAATGTTACCAGTAAACTGTAACAAAATGGTCTTGTTCAGCAAACAGGGAGAGCTAGGGGCAAAGCACCCTGGGAAAATATACGCAAAATAGCTTTTCTCCACAAAGAAGAAAGAAATGTCTCTCTGGTGCCACCTATTGTAGTTACCCTGTAAATCAATGTCCAACCCTTTATGACTATAGTATTATAGTATTATAGAATACTATCCTTACTTGACTTTAAAATTACAGGTTCGTTTTTTTAGTTGTTTTTTTAATAAAATTGGAAGCCATAAAGGAGTTGAACAACCCATTTAAGCTCCACGAAGTTCCACACTAAGGGCCACATGTATGAAAACTATTTAGGTCTAAAACTCACTTTTTTGCCCATAGTAACCTGTGGGCAAAACAGTTTTCATACATGTGACCCTAAGAATCCTTTGATGCCCAAGGATATTTCTTTTAATGGAAATTTGCATAAATTATACATCTTATGTAGTCAGGTTCAAAGGAAGGTTGAACAAAAATGACAAACATAGAAAACAACTAATTGTTTTGCACGGGAAAATGCTGTTAGTATGCTCTTTGACAGGGGTACTCAGATACAGTTTGTAAAGATCTATTTCCCCTGGATAAAAAATTCAAAAAATTCAAAAAAACAGCAAAAAAGTGAGGTGTAATGAAACACATAGGGTTAACATTAGGCAAAACAAGCATGCGATCCTAAAGGGATTGCTAAATTACTTCCTAAATCAATAACCCTATGTGACTCACATAATATATGTAACATTGAAATTACAACAGCAAGAAGGAAAAGTTTTAAAATTTTTGGGAAATAAAGGGGCAGGCATGTGAATATAGAAAATAAAGGGAGGGGGAAAAAAAAAAAAATTTTTAAAAAAGGTTTGTAGGTATTGGTTTGGAACCACGTGCAGAAATACATGCACTCACACACCTTATTATTATTATTATTAATGTTATGTCATACTAAATGCACTTAGGTATGTAAATCATTAAGATTGGCTGCTGCATCTCCCTTTCCAGTTGCTGACCAATGACATCACTAGTTATGCTGGATGGGAAACAAGGCTCCAGGGACACTTTGAAGAAATGAAAGCACCACTAACTCTACAACCAAATCAAGGTGTTCAGCTACCATACATTATGCCGCCCTACACCATAATCCTGGGAGTAGGATCATTGTAACATTTCCTTGCGAAGAGTTCTTCATTGCATTGCCCATGTGGTCTCTAGGCCAATCTCCAGCAATAATTGGGTCTGAGGTAAAAGCAGGACTCATCACATTAGAGGATAGACCTCCATTCCAGCCCTCATTTCCATCTCGCTGTGCACCATATTAGCCTTTAAAGGGGTTGTCTCGCTACAAAGATTAGCTTTCAACATGTTGGGAACACTAAAAAGAGTTTTCCAAATATATTTGTTGTTCATTTTTTTTGTTAAGGGGGTAAAAATTTTTATCACCCTTTTGTGCTCCTCTTGGTTTCCCCAAGTGACCTACCGTGTATTTCCTCCCCCCTGCTGTTTGTTCTATTGATAGCAGGAGTGTGCATCACACAGGCGGGTGCACACAGAATTCAACAGTGAAGCTTTTTTTTATCTGATCTTTCAGACAAAAACAAGTAATCATGCGTTTTTTTTAACTCAAAGCTTCCCCGGCCTACAGCATGAGATTTTTTTTAATTACAAGGGGGTGAATACACAATCATATGTAATTTTCAGACAGCTTGACCCGGATTTACAGGCAAATTTTTCATTCATGCATCCTATGAAACTTTGAGATGAGACAACCCCTTTAATAGTAGTGGCATCAGGGTCAATGGAACACCTGTAACTGGACAACTGGCTTGTAATCCAATGTCGTGAAAATGCCTTATGTTGGTTTGTGCTGACCCTGTTAGCCTCTGCACTAAAGAATGGCTCAGTATGCTGCATTCATCCAGTCAGATAATCAGTCTGTGCAGGGCTTTGCCTCCGAGCATCTCTTGCTGTATTTCCAGTTCGCCATTGTTCTTTCCCCCTCGGGAACATGAAACACTAAACAGTGCTGATATCTTGGCCTGTACCTCTTAATAAATCCTTAATTTAAGGATTCTGTTACTCCCAGTTTGCAAGTGGTGATAACTGGCACATCCACAAACAGGAGACACTGCACAAGCATCTCACACCACTTGATTATGTGAGGCACATAATAGGGATAACTTGAGGCGCATGGCAGTTATTTCGGACAGACTGTAATTATGTGAGTGGGAATTATCAAGCTTTAAAATAAAACTCAAAAGGGAGTGACTCACCATGATCAGACAGCAGCTTGTGGAGCAATCAGGTAAGAGAGAGAGCAGGGAGAAGTGATCGGTAACCTTGAGAAACTTGTGTACACTAGCAGTAGATACAATCTTCTTAATCTCCTGAACAAAGCAAAATCGAAACAGCAATGTATTTGTTAATAGTATTTTTTACCTTTCCCTACATGTTGTTAATCATTGTGGTAAGAAACCCCCTTTAAGGACCCATTTTTTTTCATATACTTTTAAATTTGGCACATTTTATTCCAAAGGACTACAGTTTAAAATTGGCATTTGAAATACTATTTTAGTTATTCTCCCCAACAGAGTTAATACATTTGTCACATTCTTTAACACAGAGGTTAGGAACATTGATTATTGTGGATTCTCTGGGCCACCGTAAGCATAGATCGTGATACTCGCTGTGGTAGCCAAACTGTGGGACAGGACGTCGGACAGTGTTAGCGGTGAAAAGGCACTATAGTGTATAGTCGTAGATAAGTAACGCAGTCCCAGGCAGGTAGTGGACTTGGTACAGAAGCAGATATCAGCAGGTAGTAGCCAACTAGTGCAACATCAGGAACAGCAGGGAACCAATGCGCGGGATAGTCCAGGATTAATGCAGGGTTAACGCAGGTACACGGGTAACTTGAGGGTTAAGTCAGCAAGACCTCAGCAAACAGAGGTCAGGCTTCTAGGATGAACACCAATGAACTGACACTGGAGCAAGGGCAGGAAGTTGCTTAAGTAGCCCGGGGTCACAGGTCACAGAGCAGGAAATTGGGACACTGTCCCTTTAAATATCAGAGCAATGCCAGGCGCATCCTAGAGGGCGCTTGTGCACACATGGGACGCCAGGGAGCCGGAGGAAGGATAGCAGACTCATATCTGCTGATGGGCACTGGTACTGTAGTACAGACAGGAGCCGGGACAGGTAGGTATTCAGCAGCAGGGACGCTAAAAGACGCCGCCGCAGCGGCAGGGACATGGCCATGCCCGCTGCTCAACACGGGAGCAGCGGCATGGACCGTGACAAAGTCATGGTGCAAAACAGTTACTAATGCGAGGAACAAGGTTATAAATAACTTTTGTAATTCACATTAGTGTTTCTAATTTGAAGCTCATGGGGTTAGATATATGAGATACTTGTAGGTACTAAATCAGAAATCCCAAATACCTTACATTTATTAATCTGAGATAATGTGGACCACAATTAAACAGGTAGGAATAACATAGAAAAGGGGTGGCGAAGGAAGACGTCTATTCCAAGACGCGTTGGTAGTTTGATTGCCTTTTTAGTTTGTAGTGAGGGTGACGTCACCAGATCTACCAGTCAGTATAGCGAGTGCTACCGGCCGGAGCACACGCTTGTCAGTTTATCAGTGTAAGGCCATGTTCACACGGCTTAAAATGGGCCGTATTTCGGTCCATAATTACGCGCCGAAGTGCGCAAATTACGGGCTGAAAACGGCCCATTCATTACGGTAATCCACAGTTCTCATAGAGAACTATGGATTACGTCTCCTCTCCCTGCTCGGCGAATCCGCTCATTGGTCAATATGACAAGTGCTATTTTGCAAGTGTTATTTCCGTATAGATAGCTTCATGGAGGAATAAAAAACAGCATCAAATAATGATCATGGTTCCTTTGTTATGGTGTATAACCTTTTACAGGATGCCCAGGCTTCCTTTTGCTTTATGTCACTCTATCATTGAGCGGTAGAAAGGATAGAACTAACAATAGTTTTACTCTCTCCCATTGTTAAGATGAGAAAAGGAAAGTTTCTCCATCAGTCTCATACTGGTTTCCATCAGATTAGGATGCTCCTTTCACAATCCAGCCCAAATTATTACCTTGCTTATGAATGTGATTCCATGTCTATTCTTTCCATTTACGTTCTATTTTTCTTTTCACAATAACTTATTTCTCTTTCTCCTTTTAAAGATTCTTCCTGTCCCCTAGTAACAGTGACTCTTCCTTGGCAACTGAGATCCTTCACGTAACACCTCCCTACAAACCAAACAGGCAGAAAATAGCTTCAATTTATGACGTCAGGAGCTACTGTGCTGTTTGTGTAATGCTTCCAGTCTGGGTTAACTCTTCTTTTATGAAAGACTTGCATTACTGAACAATAACTAATAGCATAATTTACAGAAGCAGTAAGTGAAGAGAGAGATACCCCATTAGATTCTGAATAAATGTTCCTCACATTGATATCAGGGACAGGTTAGCAGAGAAGACATCTAATAACTTTATCAGGATAATGGTACTTTCTTTGAACTGACACACTATCACTTAATATCTTCTTAGTCAATGACTTTGTCCTTGAAGAAAAATTACTACAGTCGCAACACCATGGTCATAAAAAAATTAAAATAAAGCCCGGTACATGAATCATGGAATGTAACTTAAATGTTGCTTAAAATGTCAACAAAAGTTTAGTGACAAAATGACAAAGACGTGCACAATAATGTGAATATAAATTGCCAAATACAAATCAGCATTGAAAATACCATAAAAGGGTTTTATAGTTTACAATTAAGAATAAAAATATGCTCGAGCTGGGTAAAAAAATAAAAAAAACATATATACTTACCTGTGTACTCACTGCTGTTCCGGCGGTGTCTCTCAGTCTCCTATTTACTTACTCAGGAGGTGACTGTCTCAAGGGGACAGGGGAATAGCACGTAACATTGATTGGCTGCAGCAGTCATGAACCAACCGCAGAACCAGCTATAAACAGGAGACTGCGAGATACCACCAGCAGCTCATACATGGCGCATGTGATAACTTTACTGTAGTAAAATGGTAACATCAGGTTTTTTATCCTCTTATGGTACTTTTTAGGTAGAACTTACACTGACAAGCAAAAAGGTAACAATGTTTTGAACTTGTGACTTTCAGGCTCCATATCTCACCATGCAAAACAGTTTTAAACTTGAGACTACCATCATTTTATAGACAATCATCTTAAAGGGAACCTGTCACATAGATTATGCCCCCTTGCTGAGGACAGCACAAGCTAGTGACAGACATGCTGTTTCCAGCACTGTTCCCCTTATTCTGTAAGATGTTGTAGTTTTAAAGCATTTAATGCTCAAATCTTATTCATGAGCAGGTGTTAGCCCCACCCATCAAAGGCTAGCCCCACCTCAGGTGGACAGGGCATAAAACTAACTCTTTTCATGACTCTTTTCTGGCTGAAAAATGCAGATTTGAGCATTAAATACTCTAAAACTCCAGCATCTTACAGAATAAGGGGCACAGTGCTGGAAACAGCAGGTCTGACACTAGCTTGTTCTGCCCTCAGCAAGGGGGGCATAAACTATGTGACAGATTTTCTTTAACTATGTTCTACATAAATTTGACTTGCAAGTATTTAGCATCTGCTTAGTTCTGCAGATTCCTTCCTGTAACTGCATTGTTACTGTTTTGTTCCTAAAAATCAAAATGTTAATTTGTATTATTTTGTTAGTATTTGGTAAATCCACCTTTGGCTTTCAGCAATGCATGAATCCTTCTGGGTTCTGGATCAGATTCAAACATGTATTGACCACAATCTGTCCCAGCTCTCTTCTACTCGTTCCCAATGTTGGTGCATACTAGACTTGGGTACGAATACAGATTTGTCTTCAACTCTTTCCACAAGTGTTCAACTGGTTTGACGTCTGAGGACTATGGAGGCCAATACAGCAAGTCTACTTCATTGTCATTGAACCATTCCTTCTCCAACCTTGATGTATGCTACAGGTCCTTGTCCTGCTGGACACTATATTATGCTTTACATACCCATACTACTCGAGTGTATGAAGTAACTCATCTTGTAGGACACTCACATATAGCGCAGCATTGAGGTCACCATCAATCCTGGTCAAGTATCCAACATCTTTGCGAAACATCTCCCATATCATCAGGCTTCCTCCACCAAACTGGACAGTTTCTTCAGTTTCTTGATCTGTCAGCCTCCTTTTCCCTCGATTCTTCCAAACCCATTTGCACCCATCAGAGCCCGGTCTATTGACTTTCCTCTCATCGCTCCATATCAACTGTTTCCAATCTTGCATTTTTCGTACTTTTTTGCAAACTTGAGCCAACGCTTTTTATGATGAGATTGAAGTCGAGGCTTCTTCACCTTTTTCCAGGCCAGACTTGTGTAATGCATGTTGCACGGTGCATGGACATCTGTGATCTCTCCTACAAAGCATATGAGCCTCCTCCACTGCTTTGTCTGTCACGTTAGAACTGATAGAACTTGTGATTTACCAACTTGTTGTGTCACGTCAAGGGAGGTGCAGTGAGCCCTAACTGGAACCCAGCCCACTGTCCCTGCCTTCTTGACGTGCTGCTCTAGGCGGCAGACGGCAACTGGGCGACAGTCCCTGCGCTGCTAAAGTGCTGGGGCCGTCAGAAGGAAGAATAGTCAAACAGTCCAGGTCAATATCAAATAGGAACGCCAAAGCCACAAATCAGAACCAGAGGAATAAACGTAAACAAGCCGAGGTCAAAAGCCAAACGGAAGCAAAGCACAAAATCAGGAGACAAGCCGGAGTCAGGAGAACAAGCCGAGGTCAGGTATACTGGTTAGCAAAATAACAACACAAAGAACAAGAAACACAAGGTAGCCAGGAATATCACAGGCGCAGCAGTCAGCTTTCAGGGAGTTTAAATGGGATTCCTGGATACCGCCCCTGCAGCTGATTGGAGCGGCCTCCGGGTCCTCCCATTGGCTGGTGCACTCGCCCCCTGTCAGGAGTGGCTGGGCGTCTGTCACTCACAGAGCTGTCAGCAGCAAGTGTATCAGGGAGGGAGCGCACATCAGCTGTTGCAGCCTGTCTGCAATCTGAGCACAGCTTAGCCCTGACATGTTGACTCTGATATTTTGCCTGGACGTTCACCTCTTGGCTTTTGAATGGATGGAAGGACTTCATTTCATATTTTTCTAGCTGTGATGGCCTCACATGATGCAGTTTGGCAATTTTCTTGGCCGAGAGACCGTTATCGATGAGCTGGATGCTGCGGTTTCTATTTTCTTGGGAAATCTTCTTCATGGCTGCTTGAGCCATTGACCTTTTGCTTGGGAATCAGCCTAATAACACACTGAGCTATTAGGGAACATGAGAACAGGTTGTAATTTGTAGTAACAAGAAGAAAAAGATTGTTCCACCACCAGGAGCAAAACAGTAACAATGCAGTTACATGACAAGAACCTGCAGAACTAACATATGCTAAATACAGTAGTTGCAGTTCAAAGTTATGTATGAGATAGCCAAGATGATTGTCTATAAAATGATGGGGCTAGGATCATTGTGCTTGTCCACGGATATCTTTTACTGAATAAAAGCTAAGAAACGAAGACTGGTGAGTGCCACTCTGATTCTTTCTCTCTCACATACGGATTATTGCAGGCATTGCTCTTCATAGAGCTGAGCACCACCAGTATTGGAAGGATTGCATTATGAATGGAAGGACTGTATATTGAAGCTGTGTTGTTGGGGATTGGTGCCGCCTCGTTTGTTTCTACTTCATTCTGATTGAAAATGATGGGAGTCTCACATTCAAAGCTGACCTGGATGGTGAGATATGGAGCCTGAAAGTCAAACGTTCAAAACATTGTTACCCTTTTGCTTGTCAGTGTAAACTATATTTATTGGGTACAACTTTAGAACACAAAAAACTTTTAAAAAATTGTAATTATGCAAAACGCTGCAGTAAGTGAGAAAAAAACAGTTTTCAACAAAAATGTACTGGAAAAACATTTTTGAGTGAGTATGAATTTATTCTGAGAAATAGTATCGCCTCCATCAGAACCTCCTTCAGAGATTACCTCAAATCTGACATTCTCATTATATCCAGGCTAGAGAACAGCCACTCTACACTAAGGGCCACATGTATGAACACTGTCTGGGTTTAAAACTCTTTGTTGCCCATAGCAACCAATCAGAGCTCCCCTTTCATTTCATATAGAGCTCTGAAAAAATGAGAGGGGCGTTCTGATTGGTCGCTATGGGCACCAAAGTGAGTTTTAGACCCAGATAATTTTCATTCATGTGGCCGTAACTTGGGTTGGCGGCAAAGCGGTGACCACATGGGCAACATCTCTAACAATGTCAGGGTATAAAGGAATTGCCTAAAACACAGTCAGTTCTGGTGAATGGTTAAACTCTTCTACGTCTGTGAGAGCAAGTGAAAACTTTTGCAGAAATCTGATCAATCTGTTTGCTATGGGAGCGGTATCTTTTCCCCTGGAGCAGCGCTTTGAAACCCCAACCCGCGTTTCATCGCCGGGCTTCTTCAGGGGCCTGACGAAGCCGGGCGGTGAAACGCGCGTTGGCGTTTCAGTGCCTCTCCTTGGTCTGTATCTCTACTTTTATTCTACATAATTTTTCAGTATTTATATGTTTGGTACACTTTATGTTTCTACTATAGATATGATGTGTGTATACCATGAGCATTTTACTGGTTTGATCTATTTGATATGATGCTGGTGATGCAGTCTTAAGGGAGGTAATATCCATATTGCCATTTTTCTATTTATTGTATATTGTTTTTGTCTCAATAAATTATATTTATTTTTAGGTTTTGGCTTGGTTATCGGTGTTTTTGTAGTGTTTATACCCAGGACCTAGTGATACTGGAGGGTTTATAATAAATTTTTGTTTTTGGCGTATCCATACTTAAATATGCATAGGGAGCTTGGTTTGGTCTTCATACAATGTTGTGTTTTAGTATGACACGCAGATGAGTGCCGTCGCTCTTAGAATCGCTTCACTATAAAATTCCCTGGGCACTTAAGAGGGCAAAACTGACCAAAAAACTCAAGCGGGAATGTAGCCTGATAAAGTCATGGCAGCGACAGCTGGAAAAAAACAAGCTGAGGGCTCAGGTGACAACATCAGTGACAGAGTGTGAAGGTGACGGCGGCAGCCACAGCAGCATGAGGTCAGACAGTGGCACAATGACATTCTGGAGGTGGCAAAAACAGGAGTAGGCCAAAGAGTGGCACAATGACACAGTGTGGAGTTGACGGCATCAACAGCAGCAGCAGCATGAGGTCAGACAGTGGCACAATGACATTCTAGAGGTGGCAAAAACAGGAGTAGGCCACAGAGTGGCACAATGACACAGTTTGTAGATCACGGCAGCAGCCACAGCAGCAGCATGAGGTCGGACAGTGGCACAATGACAGAGTGTGTAGGTCATGGCAGCAGCAGCATGAGGTCAGACAGTGGCACAATGACATTCTGGAGGTGGCAAAACAGTAGTAGGCCACAGAGTGGCACAATGACAGAGAGTGGAGGTGACGCTGGCAGCAGCATGAGGTCAGACAGTGGCACAATGACATTCTGGAGGTGGCAAAAACTGGAGTAGGCCACAGAGTGGCACAATGACAGAGAGTGGAGGTGACGGCGGCAGCAGCATGAGGTCAGACAGTGGCACAATGACATTTTGGAGGTGGCAAAAACAGGAGTAGGCCAAAGAGTGGCACAATGACACAGTGTGGAGTTGACGGCATCAACAGCAGCAGCAGCATGATGTACAGAACAGATGGCACAATGACATTTGTAGAGAGAGGCAAAACCAGAGCTAGCCACCGCGTGGCACAATGACACAGTTTGTAGATCCACGGCAAGCAGCCACAGCAGCACATGAGGACGGACAGTGGCACAAATGAACAGAGTGTGTAGGTCAAGGCAGCAGCAGCATGGGTCAGACAGATGGCACAAATGACATCTGGAGGTGGCCAAAAACAGTAGATAGGTCCACAGAGTGGCACAAGACAGAGAGTGGGCGGTGACGCTGGCAGCACATGAGGGTCAGACATGGCACAATGACATTCTGGAGGTGGCAAAACTGGAAGTAGGCCACAGAGTTGCACAATGACAGAGATGGAGGTGACGCCGGCAGCATCAATGAGGTCAGACAGTGGGCATCAATGACATTAGGGTGGCAAAAACAGAGTAGAGCCAACGAGTGGCACAATGAACACAGTGTGGAGTTGACGGCATCAACAGCAGCAGCAGCAATGAGGTCAACGTGGCACAAAGACATTCGGAGGTGGCAAGAAACTGGATAGGCCACAAGTGGCACAATGACACAGTTTGTAAGATCACAGGCAGCAGCCACAGCAGCCGCATGGAGGACAGACAGTGCACAATGACACAGTGTGTAGGTCGTGCGGCAGCACAGCATGAGTTCAGACAGTGGCACAATGACATTCTGGAGGTGCAAAACAGTAGTAAGGCCACAGAGTGGCACAATGACAGAGAGTGGAGGTGACGGTGGCATGCAGCATGAGGTCAGACAGGAGGCACTAGGACATATCTGGAGGTGGACAAAAAACCCAGGAGAAGGCCCAGAGTGGCACAATGACGAGAGTGAGGTGACGGCGGCAGCAGCCATGAGGTCATAACATGAGTGCACCAATTACATTCTGGAGGTGGAAAAAACAGGATTAGGGCCACAGAGAAGGCCAATGACAGAGTAGTGGAGGTATCTGTGGCATCAGCATGAGTCAGAGGAGTGGCCACAAATACATCGAGAGGTGGCAAAAAACAGGAGTAGGGCCACCGAGTGGCACAATGACAGAGAGTCGAGGTGACGGCGGCAGCACCACTGAGGTCAGAAGGTGGCACAATGACATCTAGTAGGTGGCCAAAACAGAGTAGGCCACAGTGTGGCACAATAGACAGGAGAGATGGAAGGTGACGCGGCAGCAGCATTGAGGTCAGAGAGTGGCACAATGACATTCTGGAGGTGGCAAAAACAGGAGTAGGCCACAGAGTGGCACAATGACAGAGAGTGGAGGAGACGGCGGCCGGAGGCCAGAGCGTCAGAGAGTGGCACAATGCACAGTAGTGGAGGGCATGGGCAGCAGCCACCGCAGCAGCATGAGGTCAGACAGTGGCACAATGGACACAGTGTGTAGGTCGCGGCAGCAAGCAGCATGAGGTCAGACAGTGGCACAATGACATTCTGGAGGTGGCAAAACAGTAGTAGCCACAGAGTAGGCACACTGACAGAGATGGAGGTGACGGTGGCAGCAGCAAGAGGACAGACATGGCACAATGCCTTTCTGGAGGTGGAAAAAAACTGGAGTCGGCCACAGAGAGGCACAATTAAACAGATAGTGGAGGATGACGGCGGCAGCATCATGAGGTCATACAAGTGTGCACAAAGACAATTCAGGAGGTTGTTGCAAAAACAGTAGAAGCCACAGAGTGGCACAATGACAAAGAGGGGAGGTGACGGCGGCAGCGAGGCATGAGGACAGCCAGAGTCACAATGACATTCTGGAATGGCACCACAGGAGTAGCCACAGAGAGGCACAATGACAGAGAGTGGGGTGACGGGCAGCAGCATGAAGTCAGAGAGTGCCACAATGAACATTCTAAGAGGAGAGCCAAAAAACAGGAGTAGGCCACAGATGTGCACATTGACAGAGAGTGGAGGTGACGGCTGATGAGGTCAGACAGTGGCACAATGACATTCTGGAGGTGGCAAAAACAGGAGTATGCCACAGAGTGGCACAATGACACAGTGTCTGAGGTCAGGCAGCACACAGCAGCAGCATGAGGTCAGACAGTGGCACAATGACATTCTGGAGGTGGCCAAACAGTAGTAGGCCACAGAGTGGAACAATGACAGAGAGTGGGGAGGTGACATCCGGCAGCAGCATGAGGTCAGACCAGTGGGGCATAAAGACAGATTGTTGTAGGTCACGGCAGCAGCCACAGCAGCAGCATGAGGTCAACATTGGCACAAGGACAGAGTGTTGTAGTCACCGCAGCACAGCCCCAGCAGCAGCATGAGGTCAGACAGCGGCACAATGACACATTGTTGAAGGTCACGGCAAGCAGGCAGCATGATGTCAGACAGAGGCACAATGACATTTCAGGAGGTGGCAAAAACAGAGAGTAGGGCCACAGCGAGGGGACAAAAGACGAACAGTGTGTAGTCATGGCAAAGCAGCCACAGCGGCAGCATGAGTCAACAAGGGGCACAATGACACAGTGTGGTAGTTCCACGGCAGCAGCCACAGCAGCAGCTGAATGTCAGAACAGTGGCACAATGACATTCTGGAGGAGGCAAAAAGTATAGATAGGCCACAGAGTGGAAAACAATGACCGAGAGAGATGGATGTGAACGGCGCAGCAGCATGAGGGACAGACAGTGGCATAATGACAGAGAGGTTAGTCACCGGTCAGCAGCCACAGAGCAGCATGAGGTCTGACAAATGACCAGAGTGTGTAGTCACAGGCAGCAGCCACATGCAGCAGCAATATGGTCAGACAGTGGCACAATACACAGAGGCGTTGTCACGGCAAGCAGCAGCATGAGGTCAGACAGTGGGCACAATGACATTCTTTCTGGCGCGGCTGGAAAACATTAGTAAGGCCCAGAGTGCACAATGACAGAGTTTGAGTGACGGCGGCAGCATCATAGTCAGACATGTGGCACAATGACAGAGTGTGTAGGTCACCGGCAGCAAGCCACAAATCACATCAGCATGAGGTCAAGACAGTGGCACAATGACACAGTGTTGAAGGTCAAACTGCAGCAGCACAAGCAGCCATCAAAGGTCAGACAGTGGCACAATGAACATTCTGGAAGGTAGGCAAAACAGTAGAAGGCCACAGAGAGAACAATACAAGAGTGGAGGTGACGCCGGCAGCCCCCAAAAAAAAAAAAAAGCATTAGGTCAGAACGTGGCATAATGACAGAATGTGTAGTCACGGCAGCAGCCACAGCAGCAGCATGAGGTCGGGACAGGGCAAAAAGACACAGTTTTAGGTCACGGAAAGCAGCCCCAGCAGCATAAGGTCAGACAGTGCAACAATACAATTCTGGAGGGGGGGGGCCAAAACAGTGTAGGCCCCAGAGTGGAACAATGACAGAGAGTGGAGGTGACCCCCGGAAACAGCATGATTCAGACATTGGCTTAATAAACAGTTTTGGTAGGTCAGGGCACCAGCCCATGCAGAAAAATGGGGTTTCCGCAGTGGCACAATGACAGAGTGGTTGGGTTCACGGCAGCAGCCACAAAAACAGCTTTGGGGTCAGACAGTGGCACAATGACCCAGTTTTGTAGGTAGGGCACCCAGCACCCATGAGGTCGGGACAGTGGCACAATGACATTCTGGGGGTGGCAAAACAGGATTTGGGCCCACGAGTGGGACAAGACACAGTGTGTAGGTCACGGCAGCAGCCAAGCAGCAGCAGGGGGTTTAAGACAGTGACACAATGACACAGTGTGTGGGCCCCCGGCAGCGCCAAAACCGCACAAAGGTCAGACAGTGGCAAAAAGGAATTCGGGGAGGGGGCCCAAAAAACAGGAGGGGCCCCACAGAGGGGAACAATGACAGAAAAGTGGGGTGAGGGCGGCAGGAGAAACGCATAAAGGTCAGAAGTGGCACAAGGGGAACCAGGGGTGGATGTCATGGCACCAGAAACAACGGGCACCCTGGGGTCAGACAGGGGCAAATGACAGGGGGTGGAGGGGGGTGGCAATCCCAGCCCCTGGTACAGAGGGTTTGTTGGCAGATGGAAAAAAAACTGTCAGCAGTTTGGGGTTGGGCTTTTCCAAGGCGGGTGGCGGCACCCAAAAATTG
The DNA here is from genome assembly GCA_025379985.1 of Phyllomedusa bahiana. Taxonomy (NCBI): domain Eukaryota; kingdom Metazoa; phylum Chordata; class Amphibia; order Anura; family Hylidae; genus Phyllomedusa; species Phyllomedusa bahiana. Next base: position 33,408 of record JAODAL010031586.1, read on the forward strand.
GGGCTGAGGAAGGTAGTTTAAACCCCAGACTTTTTCCCAAACGGGTTTGGGGTGGGGCTTTCATGGCTATGAAAGTTTTCCCCCAAAGGGCATTGGGGGTGGGGAAATCCTGGCCGACCCAAACCCTTTGTTTTCCTCTTGACAAAGTCATTGTTACACTTTTCCCCGTGGACAAGGGGGTTTTCCCCTTTGGGGGTAACGAGGGCCCCCGTCCACAGAACCCCCCCCCCCCCGCTCTGTGCCACTTTTACGGGGCCGGGCGGGACAGCTTTTTCCACTGCAAACTCGGCAAGCTGGGGCCCAAACATCCATTTTGGCTCCCCAAGTAGCCCAAAGGGGATCTTCTAACTGGGGGGGCAGAGTCTGTCCAAGTGGGGCCACCACCTTTTTTTCCCAGGGTCTGCTCCAGGCCCTGTGCTCTGCTGCTGCGCTGCTGCTGGGGGACTGCCCTCCTCCCCTAGGCGGTGAAGGAAGTTTAGGTTGCTGCTGAGGGGAGCTGGTCCCTGTTTTCGCCCCCCCCCCCACCTTTACCCCGGGCAGCCGCGGCAGTAGTACGTGAGCGCTGAAAAAACCCCCCCGGGTCAGCCCGGGGCCAGAGGGGGGGGAAAAACCGATGCCGACTTAGGAGGTTTTTCCCTATAGTATTTGAGTTTTTCCTCCCTCTCAATAGCGGGGAAAAAAAAGGCTCCCTTTTTGGACCGGTAGCGGGGGTCCCAATTTGGGTGGGGCCAGAAGTAAACCCTCTCCCGGTTGCGACTATTCGTTGTCACTAGCCAGGCAAATCGCATGCTGGGGCCCAATCTCCCAAAAATAAATCCGGGGGGCCCCCTCCCCTCCTTTCCACTTTTTTCTGCCCCGGTTTGCTTGGGGGTCATCTCCTGGTCTTCCCATCTCCATCTACCTCCCCCAGCTCCCCTGTCCTCCTCCCTTGTCCCCCTGGGTGAAACCCACTCATTTCACCAGAAAAATGCTTCTGCTTAAGTCCCCCCTCCTCCTCCCCCCTCCTCCATTTCATCCCCCCCCGGGACTCATGGGGCCCGCGAATGTAGTCGCCACGTCTCCAGTCCCCTGCCCAGACAGATTTTTCAACTTTCTTTTCCCAGGACATGAAGCAGTGGAAGGGTTTATTCACCCCGTAGTCCGGCACTGACAAAAAAACGGGCCCCCTCGAATGGCCTCAACAAACGGAAAGGTGTACGCATGAGATCCCCAGGGTTTAGGGGAGTATTTTTGTCCGCCTGGATCATAAAAAAATCTTTAAAGGGCCCTTTTCTCTGTTAACATTTGGGCCCAAAACATGTGCAGGTTTGGAAAATTCCAACAGGGGGAAACATGCTATCAGAGTGTTTTTGGGGGAGGCCGTTCTCCCGCTGCAACTCGGGAGGGTTTTTTTCCCGGTTTTTGTAGGAATGGAAAAAGAGATGCCCCAGTTTTTCCCGGCCATTTTTAGAAACTTCTGAAAATCGGTGGAAGACTTCAGGAAAAACCCTTTTTACAAACCAGATTTAACACGTGCCATCGGTGAACACATGCACCGAGGGCCTTTGCTCCTCGGTTTCAACACGGACACCATGTTCCCCCCCATTGTCCGTCCCTATGGGTTTTTGATTTGCAATTGGCGCGGAGAAAGCCACACATGATTTCTTGCTGCATGACGCCCGAAACAGTTCCTTCCTGTGTGACTTTTGATCGCCCAGGGAAGCCAGGTTTTAGAACTGCCCGGGCACCGCTGTGCCCTACACCCTTGGCATGTGGAGCATTTCTTTTGGAGGCTGAGATGGTGGGGGTGGTGGAGGGGGAGGGGGGCGGACATTGGGCGGAGCCGCAGTTTTTTACAACGTGGAGAAAAAAAAAGCGGCAAACTCCTGGGCCAAGTTTTTGGTGTGCCTGGGCCGGAAAACGAAATTTAAAACCCGTGGGCCGTAAAGGACATGTACTTTGGGCCCCGACCGTAGTTACAAACTCCAACGTCCCCGCTGCCGTGCACCTTTTGGGAAAAAACTTTATAAGCTCAAGGACTGGCCCCCCCTTTTGTTCTACATATTTATGAAGTGCTGGTACTGGGCCCTTTTTGGAAAAAAAAAATTACGGCTTGGAACTCTCCCTCTCGGCTCGGCACAAGCCATTTGTTCTCCCCGAACGGTGCAAAATTTCCCCCATTTTGGGAAAGGGGGGGACTGGTGCACCCACACTTGGTTTTTGCACCTTAGGTTGGGTTTGGGCGCAAAACTGTTGCTCTTTGCAATCGCCCCGCTTTAACGACTGCTTGGGGCCCTTAGGGAAAGAGCAGGAGCAACTGGACCGGGGGGATGATGGTTTAAAAAAAAACAGCTCCCTTCTGCAAAAGGTGGTGGAGCCTTACTGGCTGCAATGGCAGCGTGCCACTGGGCGCCTGCTGCGGCGGCAAGATGGCCCCCCCATCTGAGCCATGTTTTTCCCAGGGGGACCGGATGGGGACGCTGCATGTGTTGACGCAGGGCCGTGGTGCCCCAAAGTTAGCTCCCTGACCCCGTTCAAATTTTCCCACAGATTCTACATTTGCCCCTTTTTTTGGCTCCTTTCCGTGTCTTAGCAAGAAATGCCACACTGCCAAATATCGGATTTTACCGCCAAAGCTCCGCACTGAGTGACAAATGCCCCGGGTGCCTCGCTGACCCCTGTTCCGCTACTTTTTGGGCCCGCGAAGCAGGTTTTTTTTCCCGGGCCGCTTGGCTCCCGACCTCACACTGCTTCTAAACCTGTGCTCACAGCCACACACCCCCTTGCTGGGTGCCCGCTGCCTGACGCGCAAAACTGATGCCCTCTTCTCCTGCCCATGATTAAAACCCCTTTCCTTTACCCGGGTTTCCCCCCTGCGGTTGGCTTTCATCATCTCTTTTGTGTTTTTCGTCAAATTTCTGTCCTCATCACCGGTCCCTTTGGGATGCAGAGGGTGACCCCCCACAACATGACCTCCCATGCCCCTCTCACCCTCTTTTACTTTGCCCCCTACTGCAGAAGCAGGAATATTGGCCCCCAATTTTTTCACGCCAAGTAGTGCTGACTGCCCTCCTCCAAAATTTTTCAAACCTCGCTATATAGTGGCGCTGAGCCCAGACCACATAGTAGACCTTGGGGTGAGGGAAACCCGGGTGGGGGCAGAGGCGGGTTTTAGGACAGAAAGAGGGCTTTCTGACCCGCTCCCGGGCCAGGGCCCCAAATAAGGGTTGTGCTCCGTTTTTCCCCCCGGGCTTTGGTGGGGTTGTCAGATGTCATCTGGGGGGAGGGATTTACCCAAATCAACCCAAACAAGAACCATTTGGGGTTGCAGTCAGCAACGGGCCCCTAGATGACAAACCGGCCCTTTTTGGGCCTTTACCGGGACCCCCGGGTGCGACGTCCCCCTTTCAGTGCTGCGACCTGGGGCCCGCCCCCCGGAAAAATTTTTTGGCCCCGCCACTTGCAGGTGAAGAGCCCCGGGCCCTTTTTGACATACCGTTTGGTTTTAAAAAGTTAAAAGACAAATGTTTGTGAAGATTTCTGTATATGATAAATACACACCCTGTATTTGGGGCTTCCCAAAGAACCCCGTAACCCCCGCTTGGGTTTAAACCCCTTGGATAAAATTGCCCTCCACAAAAAGGGGAGGAAAAAATTTTCTTGGGATGTGCCGTTTTAAAAAATCTGTGTATTTTACTGAAAGTAAAGGCTTAATTAACCTCCGGATATGAATTAAAGCCCACAGAATTTCTTCGTGGGGTCGATTTAAAAAAAAGTTTCTTTTAAATGATTTCAACTGCGAAAAATACTTTGTTTAAACCCCTTTGGGTGTAAATTGGCCAAAAAATTGGGGCCACCCAAACTACTAGCTTTTTTACGTGTTACAATGGGGGTTTTTTTTTACGCCCCACAACAAGAGATAAAAAATTTTAAAAAAAAAATTTTTCCTTTTGTGGGAAAAAAGGCAACAGGAAAAAAAGTATATATTTTGGCGGAGAAAATGCGGTTTCTTGGAAATCACCCCAGCTAAAAAAAAACGCTTAATTAAACCCCCGGAAAGTAAAATTTCGCCAAAAAAATTTTTAGCCCCACAAACTAAAAGCTTTGTAGCGTGGTTACAATGCCGTGTTTTTTACGCCAAAACAACAAAAGATAAAATTTTTAATTAACCTTTTTTGTGGGAAATTTGGCCCACAGGAAAAATGTTTTATTTTGGCGGGAAAAAAACGGTTTCTTGGAAATCACCACAGCTGAATAAAACGCTTAATTATCCCCTGGAAAGTAAATTGCGCCAAAGAATTTTAGCAACCAAAAAAAGAGTTTGGGATTTGTAATTTTTAAAAACGCTGTTTCTTTTAAAAGAATACAACAGGAACTGGCTTAGATCCCCCCCCGGGATAATTTTAATGTGCTGTGAGCAGATAGGATTTTAAAAAATATAGCAGCTGCAATTTGGGCCCCGCATTTGGGTTTTTAGATCCAAAAACCCAAAAAAATCAGAAAATAGAACGTTAGGAAGCATCTCGAGACAAGCGAACACCCCCCAAAAATCGCTGAATTTAAAAATTTAGTTTTTTTCAAATAACAATCAGCCGCGGCATTTTCCTTTCCCCGGTTTAAATAAAGTGAGAGCGGTATGAGCTCCCGGCGTCGCGCCCGGACTTATATAGTGCGGTGACGTCACAGAATCCGCGGTCTCTGATTGACTTCATCTCTGCACATGTCATGCAGGCTATGCCCTTCTTCCTCCCAGAGTTCTTTGCCCATGTAACGCCATGTGCTCGCAGCCATTTTATCAATGAAAAGCACGCTTCGTTCACCCGAAGTACCCCAAACTTCGACTTCGTTCAGAACCGAAGTTTTCCTGAAATTCTAAACGAATTCCACTTCGTTAGAATCAACTCGCCCATCTCTAGTTACAATGGCGTATTTTTGATGCTACACAACAAGAGAAAAAATTTTAATTAACCTTCGCTTGTGAATTATGCTACAGGAAAATTGTATTTTTTGGAGGTGAAAAAGACTGTTTCTTGGAGTTACCACAGCAGAAAAACAACGCTTAATTAACCCCTGGAGTAAATCGCGCAAAAGAATTGAGCAGCCAAAAATGAAGTGGTATTTGTATTGTAAAACGCTGTTTCTTTAAATGAATACAACAGGAACTGGCTTAGATCCCCCTTGGATATTCAATGTGCTGTGAGCAGATAGCATTAAAATGTATATGCAGCTGCAGTGGATGCACACTGGACTTCAGATCCAATACCCCAAAAAAATCAGAAATAGAACATTAAGAGAAGCAGTCTCTGAGACAAGCTGAGACACCGCACAAAATTGCTGTATAAAATCAGTTCTTCAGTAGAGCTATTACAAGCAGCCGCGGCAGCACCTTCCCTAGTCAGTACAGTGAGAGGAGTGTGAGCTCCCAGCGTCACGCGGTGACGTCACAGAATCCCGCCGGTCTCTGATTGGCTTCATCTCTGCACATGTCATGCAGGCTATGCCCTTCTTCCTCCCAGAGTGCTTTGCCCCATGTAACACCATGTGCTCGCAGCCATTTTATCAATCAAAAGCACACTTCGTTCACCCGAAGTCCCCCAAACTTCGACTTCGTTCAGAACCGAAGTTTTCCTGAAATTCTAAATGAATTCCACTTCGTTAGAATCAATTCGCCCATCTCTAGTTATTAGTAGAGATGAGCGAATTTCTCAAAAATTCAATTCGGCTGATTCGCCAAATTTTTCCCAAAAAATCGTTTCGACCCAAATTTGTTCATGAGGAATCACATTAAAAAACAGCTATTTCCTGGATACAGAGAGCTTGTATGGTGTTTAGAACATTGTGCCATGCAGAAATATGCATAGGGAGCGTGGTTTGGTATTGAAACAATGCTGTGATTTAGTATGACACACAGATGACAGGCGCCACTCTTAGAATCACTTCACTTATCTGGGCAATTACCGGGTCAAAACTGACTAAATAACTGAAGTGGGAATGCAGTCTGACAGGGTAATGTTAGCGCCAGCTAGAAAGAACTGAGCTGAAGGCCAAGATCCCACTATAGCGTCAAAGAGCGCACGCCTGTTACACCATCATCAGATGATTCCACAGATTATGACAGAACCTGTTCTGTCGAACGCTGATATATGTAGACCCCCCCACACACACGAAAGAGTGGAGAGGGTGTCAGTAGTAATTTTTTGTTGACGTCACTGAGCATTTTGCCCTTTCTTTGATCCATCAGTGTCCGCTTTCAATCGATCAATAATCCATCAGTATTGCTAAAGTCAAAAAGAAACAGGATTTGATCCAAAACAGAGATGACAAGTAAATGGAATATTTGCATGTCTTCTATGTTTTGTATGCACTCCTGCTTTTGGCTACCTAATCATCAGACAATCCTGATGCAAACAAAGGACCACGTCATGCTGGTCTTACGGCTTTGCCGAAGACACAATCGGTTGTGTTTCTCCTTTCATTCCTTCTGACAGAATAAAAGAAGGGGCAAACCAAACATAGTGGCAGTGTCATAGAGTGGTGGAGAGTGGAAACAGCATTAGGAAACCACAGAGTGGTCGAATGAGAGAGTGGTCAGTTGGCAGCAGCATAAGTAGGCCACAGAGTGGCAAATGACAGATTGTGAAGGTGACAGCAGTAAGATTAGGCCACAGATTGGCACAATTACACAGTGTGGAGGTGGCAGCAACATGAGTAGGCCACAGAGTGGTACAATGCCAGATTGAGGAGGTGGCAGCAACATGAGTAGGCCACAGAGTGGCAAATTTACAGATTGTGAAGGTGGCAGCAACATGAGTAGGCCACGGATTGGCACAGTGACAGATTGAGAAGGTGGCAGCAACATCAGTAGGCCACAGATTGGCACAATGGCACAATGTGGAAGAGGCAGAAGCAAAAGCAGCAGTGGTGTGAGGACGGAGAGTGGCACAGACAGATTGAGGAGGTGGCAGCAGCAGGATTAGGCCACAGAGTGGCACAATAACAGACTTTGGAGGTAACAGCAGCAGGATTAGGCCACAGAGAGCACAATGACAGACTGTGGAGGTGGCAGCAACACGAGAAGGCCACAGAGTGGCAGATGACAGATTGTGGAGGTTGGAACAACATGAGCAGGCCACAGAGTGGCACAATGACAGATTGTGGAGGTGGCAGCAACATGAGTAGGCCAAAGATTGGCACAATGACACAGTGTGGAGGTGGCAGAAGCAAAGCAGCAGCAGCATGAGGTCAGAGAGTGACACAATGACATATTGAGGATGTGGCAGTAGCATAAGTAGGCCACAGAGTGGCACAATGACAGATTGTGGCAGTGCCAGCAGCATTAGAAGTCTACATAATGGCCTAGTGAAGAGTGAGGAGGTGGGTGGCAATACCAGTCCCTGGTAAAGATGGTGGGTGGTAGAAGGAGCAGCTAGCAGCAGATGTGTGGGCATCAGATATGTGGCAGCATCAGAATAGGAGCTGAGGCAGGTAGCCAGAAGAATCCAGACTCATTTATCATAGTTTTGGTGAGGCATCATGGCTAATCTAATCTGATTCATCAGGCATTGGTGTGTGGAAATTCTGTCTGTTCCATGCCTGATTCATCTTGACAAAGCTGAGTCTCTCCACATTTCTGGTGGACAAGCGAGTTCTCCCTGGGGTAACTATGGCCCCCGCCACACTGACCACCCACTCTGATGCCACACTACTGGCTGGGCAGGACAGCTTCTCCAGTGTAAACTCGGCAAGTTGCGGCCACAAATCCAGTTTGGCTGCCCAGTAGTCCAGCGGATTTCCTATTTGGGGTGGCAGAGTTGCTGTCCAAGTAGGCCACCACCTGTTGGTTCAGGGTCTGCTCCAGGTGCTGGTGCTGCTGCTGGTGAGTACCTTCCCTGCTCATCAACGACTCCAGACTCAGGTTGCTGCTGATGGAGCTGGTACTGCTCCTAGTTCCCCACTTCTCCCACAGCAGGCGAGGCAGTGGTATATAAGTGATGAGGAATCCCCTGGCCAGACGTGCCAGGCACATATCGGCAGCGGCCAACTGACTACTTAGGATTTCTCTATAGTACTTGAGTTTGTCCTCACTCTCAGCAAGTGAAAAAAAGGCTCCCATTTTTGACAAGAGTCCAAGGAAGTTGAAAGCCAGATGTTATCCCTCTGTAGGATGGTGACTATTCAGCTGTTACTACCCAGACAAATCAGTATGCAGCGGGCCATCTGCGCAATTGACTTTGAGGGACTCTCTGCCTCCATCTCCACTATATACTGCCATGGTGTGTCTAGGTCATTTGCCTTCTCTTCCTCATCTCCCTCTACCTCCTCCGGCTGCTCCTGCTCCTCCTCTCCTGTCACCTGGGTAGAAAATCACTCAGCCAGACATTGCTTGTGCTCCAATGTCCTCCTTCTCCTCCAGTTCAGCCACCACTGGACTCATGTGGCTGTGAGATGTAGTCACCATGTCTCCAATCCCCTGACCAGATTTTGCAGCATCTGTTCCAGGACATGAAGAAGTGGAATGGCGTTGTTCATCCCGTAGTCCTGGTGACTGACAAATATCGTGGCAGGTGTCACGCATGGGCTGCCACTGGCTAACATCAAAATTACACAGGGGAGTACTTTTGTCTGATTGAATCATCAAGAAATCATTAATGGCCTTTCTCTGTTCATAGAGTCGGGCCAACACATGGAGGCTGGAATTCCAATGGGTGGAAATGTCACATATCAGCCTATGTTGGGCAGGCCGTTCTGCTGCTGCAGCTCAAGAAAGGTGTGCTTGGCAATGCAGGAATGGCTGAAGAGCATGCAAAGTTTCCATTTTAGAACGTCTTGCAGATGGGTGAAATACTTGAGGAACCGTTTGACAACCAGAATGAACACATGTGCCACGCAGGACACATGGCTCAGCACTCCTCGGCACAGCACGAGCACCATGTTCTTTCCATTGTCTGTCACATGGTTCCAATTTTCAGTTGTTGTGGAGAAAGCCACAAGTAGATTTCGTCTTTCATGACGCGAAGCAGTTCCTCCCCTGTGTGAATTCATTCGCCCAAGCAAACCAGGTGTTAGAACTCCATGACACCACCGTGCCCTGCACATGTGGTATGCTGGAAGACCACTAAGACTTGTGGAGGCTAAGGTGCTGGAGGAGAAGGAGGTGGATATTCTTGCAGGATCAACAGTTTGACAACGTGGAGGAGAAAGCAACGTGTGGATGGGCAGGAATCACATTCACCCAGTGGGTTGTAAAGGACATCTACTGTCCCTGACCGTAGTTACAGCTCCACATGTCCGCGCTGCCATGCACTTTGGAAGACACCGACAGGCTCAAGGACTGGCCCACCTTCTCTTCTACATATTTGTGCAGGGCTGGTACTGCCTTTTTCGAAAAGAAATGATGGCTTGGGACTCTCCACCTCAGCTTGGCACAAGCCATCAGTTCTCTGAATGGTGCAGAGTCCACCATTTGAAAAGGGAGGGACTGCAGTACCACCAACTTGGACAGGAGCACGGTCTGTTTCTGTGCCGTAGGATGGCTGGATGCATACTGCTGTCTCTTGGCAATCGCCTCGGTGAACGACTGCTGGCGCCATGAGTGGCGAGGAGCAGGAGCATCTGGACTGGTAGATGATGGGAAAGACAGACAGCTCCCTTCGGCAGAGGTGATGGAGCCTTGACTGCCTGAAATGAGATGTGTGCCACTGGGTGCTGCTGCTGTTGCTGTGGCAGGATCACTACATCTGAAACATGTTTCTCCCAGGCCACTGGATGGTGATGCTGCATATGTTGATGCAGGGCCATGATGCCAATGTTAGGTCCATGGTCATGATTCACTTTCTGCCCACAGATTCTACATATAGCAATGTTTGCCTCGTCTGCTGTCTTGGCAAAAAACTGCCACACTGTCGAGTAGGCGATTTTACCACCAACGCTCCACACTGACTGACTGCTATCACCGCTTCCTCAGAGAGCCTGCTGACTCCCGGCCACACTACCGACTTGCTGGCTACACCACTGCCTGACATGTGAGCTTCTCCCAATATTGATGGTGAAGCCCTTGCTTCATCCGGCTCCCAAGTGTGATCGGCTACAACGTCATCGATTAGTGTTTGCCCGTCACTGCTGTCCTCCTCAACTGTCTCGGTGTACAGAGCCTGACCGGTCACAACACAACCTCCCATGCCACTCTCCACATCACTACTTGCCCACATACTGCATGAAGCAGCAGATGTATGTCCCACCTCTTTGCTGCCAAGTAGTTGCTCGTTGTCCTTAAATAGATCGGCCTTGCTGTATAGTGGCACAGAGCCCACAACATATAGTAGTCCTCTGGCTGAGGGAACCGAACGGGACAGAGGCGGGTTGAGGACAGGTGAGGGCCCCTGACCTGCTCCCGGGCCATGCCAACTAAGGGTTGTGTCTGATGAACCCACCGACTCTTGGCTGGGGTTGTCAGATGTCATCTGAGAGGAAGTGGATGACCTAGTCAACCATTCAAGAACCATTAGATTGGTAGTCAACACACGACCGCTGGATGACACCGGTAGCTCTGGCCTCGCCAAGTCACCCCTGTTGTGACTTCCCCTTACTGTGCTGCGACCTGTGCCTGCTCCAGGAACATTTGTGCCACTGCCACTAGCATTTGAAGGGCCTGCCACCTCTATGTCTGACATACTGTTTGATAAAAAATTTACAATACAACAAATTCTGTTTAATGAAGATTTCTGTATCTGAAAAATACATACACTGAATTTCACACAGAGTTCACCACAGAAAGTGGAAAAAATAACTATTGGCCACAGATTTCAATCTGTGTGAATATTGCACTTAATGGATTTCAGGCGTGTAGAGCAGAAATACACATACTGGATTTGACACCGAATTCACCACAAACAGTGGATAAATTAACTCTTGGTCACAGATTTCAGTCTGTGGGAATTGCACTTTTTAGAATTCAGGCATGTAGGGCAGAAATACACACACACTGGATTTGACACTGAATTCCCCACAAAAAATGAATAAATTAATTCTTGGCCGCAGATTTCAGTCTGTAGGAATATTGCACTTGATGGATTTCAGGCGTGTGAATTGCAGAAATACACACACACTGGATTTAACACAGAATTCCCCACAAATCGTGGATAATTTAACTCTTGGCCACAGATTGCAACATTCCAAAATAAAAAAACGTTGGTTCAGGAACAGGTGTGAATATGACACACACCTGTGAAGGTCTTTAACCCCAGTAGCTCGAAAATTGGAAGTAATTTTGCACAGAATGCAATCTAGTGCTGCTACAGACAAATGCTTCTGCATACGAGACACAGCTACAAGTGGCAGAATTTAACATGGCTGCCCTATTTGTATGGCTGTGAAATCACAGAATCCAGCTGGCTGCTGATTGGCTGCATATCTGCACATGTCATTTATGGTGTTCCTTTCTTCCTCCTATGGTTATTTGTCCCATTTCACGCCATGTGCTCGCGACCATTTTAGATTCGTTACCACTAGTGTTGAGCGAAGAAATTGGCAAAAGTTGAAATCGGCAGATTTTCACTAAAATCTTGGTTCTGCGATGAAGGGATTATTTTTTTTTTTAAATCTGATCAATAATCAACATAAACGACATAATTTTGGCAGCCAGTCATTCAGCACAGAGCACGGGGAGGGGGGGCGGGTAAGAATGTCACCAGTGGGGTGTATAGGGATCTCATTGGCTGCTGAAATCACATGAACTTTTTTTATCTATGTCCCTGCACTTCCTGATTGCCGCCATTCGCTTCTATACAGTCAACAGAACGGATAGCTGTCTCTCTGCTCAGCTTCTTTTAAAGCTAGTAGAGATTGTTTGCCAGCATTTTTACAACTGAAATGGATCCTTGATAGAGTAGTTAGCTTAGAGTACAGCAAGATTACAGAATTCTAGTTAGTACTAGTTAGAGATTTGGAAACATCTCCAGTGCTCTGAACAGCACAGCTACGGAGGGTGGGGGGATGTGCCTGGTTCGGGGGGGGGGGGGGCAGATCCTGCATCAGACATATTTCTCCTCTCAGGCCACTGTGAAATAGCACCAAATTTTATTTCTGCATAGCCAGCATCCACCACAGTCTGAGTTCAGGGTGTCCCTTTCTTGTGGGGTGCAGGTCTGCATTTATGACTCATATTTGTCCTCTCAGACCACGGTGAAATAGCACTCAATTTTATTTCTGCGGCTACCAGAGTCTGAGTTACGGGTGTCCCTGTGTTGTGGGATGTACGATAGCGTTTATATTACTCATATTTCTTGTCTCAAACAATGGTGAAATAGCACCCAATTTTATTTCAGCGTTGCTAGTCATGTCCTGCCACCACTTCACGTACCCCCGGGGTCTATGTGGAGCTCGACAGGCAGCTAAACGCCTTCCTACTTGTCAATAATTACGACCGTGTTTGAAGTCTGTAGTTTTATTAACAGGATGTAGGATTGGGTAAAACTGATGGACAAACAAAAATGTACATTAGAATATACATAGGCTGTTTCTAACAAACATAAAAACAGTGTGCAAAGTACAAATACAGTCAACTTTACATGGTGGATAACATGCCCAGGTCAATCTGAATAACAGCACAGTATAATGTCATAACTACATACAACAAGTTCTAAACTGTACTAGCAGTGCTTATGAAGATATAGCTAGACATTTCCACAACCGAACAGCTTACCAACTATGCTTCAACAAGAGCAGAGATGAGATGACTGATGTCCTCTCTGTGCAGACATGAGGTGAAAATGAGTTTCTTCTACCCATAATGCAAAGAACTTCCTCTTGAACAGGAAACAATAAACATTTGTGAAACCTTACAAACAAAGGCCACAAGGTGGCACCAAAGGCATTAATTATTTAACTAATGCATGTAAACCATATTGAGAGACAAATTCAGACATTAATCACATGCCTATAAGCAGCACACTCCCCGCCTGGCGTCAATTGATGCCACTAACAGAGTCTTCAGAAGAAAACAGTAATATGAGTTCAGTAACTGGTCTGAGGAACAGTTTAGTCTCATTCTGCCTATGCACCTTGACCTCTACTTTGCGTATGCTTCCGTCTTCGCTTGGGAGTGTTTTGGTGATAAGTCCTAGAGGCCATTCGTTTCTATGTGATTGACAGTCTTTCATAAGAACGACATCACCAATTTTGAGGTTAGGTTTGGTGGTTTGCCACTTATTCCTTGGTTGTAGTGTGGAGATGTACCGTTTCCTCCACTTGTCCCAAAAGATATTAGTGAGGCTTTGAACCTGTCTCCATTGATGTTTGTAAAGATCTTTAAATGTGAACTCTCGTGCAGGAGCATTAACAATGCCAGTCTTCTGAGTAAGCAGCTAATGCATGTAAACCATATTGAGAGACAAATTCAGACATTAATCACATGCCTATAAGCAGCACAAGCGGTGTCTTGTTTCAAAGGTCTCCAAAAAAATGGGAATCTTGTTTCAAAGGGACCCCGAAGCAGCTGCTACCGCTTTACCTGCTGTGGCTACGCCGTCCTCATGTTTTCTATTACCCATTGAACGGAATGGATTATTTTAGCCGGTGAGTTTCTTTCTGTGACTCTTGTAGCCTAATTGTCTTGACTAAGATGTACCATATATCCAGTTTACTGTTGTGGATGTTAATTCCAGCTTCACCTCACTTGTTTGGGTGTAAAAATTAAGCTGGTGTTCCTCTCCCATAGACATTAATGGCATTTGGAGATTAATCGCAATCGAAGATCGAACATCGGGAGATGATTCCACAAAATCTGGAATCGACTTGAATCAGATTATTGGCCTAATCACTCATCACTAGTTACCACGAATCGCCATGAACTTCAGCTTAGTTCAGAATCAAATTTTTTCTGAAATTCTGAACAAATTCCACTTCATTAGAATCGATTCGCTTATCCCTAATTATTAGGTTAATGGGATTGCCCAACGACTTTTTGCTCAAAAACCAAAAAAGAAAACAACTATAATGGCTTGCATGAGTCTTCATTTATCTTTCAGTGATCTTTTCAGTGCTAATTTGTACATTTCCTATGCTGTTCTTTGTGCCTCTCTTTTTTTAAGCCAAGCAGCAGCATTTCAGAACGCTGTTCCAGTTTGCCCTGTAAAATCTATTTTACGTAACAATTCTACAGTTAACATTCCAGAAGGATGTTTTAGACGGTAAAGGGCATCGTAAATAAAAAAGAAAGCTCTCATGAGCCTATACCTTATCTTTCTACCTCATCCCTTATACTTTTATGTTTTCTTACCTTTATAAGTATTGTACATTACATTTTAACAACTTGTACAAAATATTGTACTTCCTATTAGTATGGTGAAATTATTTAAAATACAAGGAAGATGTAATAAAATGGGTGAAAGCATAGAGGGGACACTCATGACATGTGCTATGGGTAGAGATGGGCGAATTTCTCAAAAATTCGATTCGGTCACTTCGCCGAATTTTCAGACAAAATTTGTTTAGTTCCGAATTACTTCGGCACGAATCGCGTTAAAAAGCAGCTATTTCCAGGCTGCACAGAGCCTGCAGGGTGCTGTAGAACGTTGTGCCATGCTTAAATATGCAGAGGGAGCTTGGTTTGGTCTTCATACAGTGTTGTGTTTTAGTATGACACGCAGATGACTGCCGCGCTCTTAGAATCGCTTCACTATAAAATTCCCTGGGCACTTAAGAGGGCAAAACTGACCAAAAAACTCAAGCGGGAATGTAGCCTGATAAAGTCATGCCAGCGAAAGCTGGAAAAAAACAAGCTGAGAGCTAGGTGCAACATTAGTGACAGAGTGTGGGAGGTGACGGCGGCAGCCACA